>JACXGI010020600.1:0-10968 GCA_016801175.1 Esox masquinongy | reverse complement strand
TTAAACTAATACTTTGTTGAAGCACCTTTTGATTATATCACAGCACTCAGTCTTTTTGGGTAGGAGTCTATTAGCATGGCACATCTTGACGTGGCAATATTTCACCACTCTTCTTTGCAAAAGCGCTCCAAATCTGTCAGATTGCGAGGACATCTCCTGCGCACAGCCCTCTTCAGATCACCCCACAGATGTTCAATTGGATTCAGGTCTGGGCTCTGGCTGGGCCATTCTAAAATGTTAATCTTCTTCTGGTGAAGCCATGCTTTTGTGGATTTGGATGTGTGCTTTGGGTCGTTGTCGTGCTGAAAGGTGAACTTCCTCTTCATCTTCAGCTTTCTAACGGACGCCTGAAGGTTTTGTGCCAAAATTGCCTGGTATTTGAAACTGTTCATAATTCCCTCCATCCTGACTAAGGCCCCAGTTCCAGCTGAAGAAAAACAGCCCCAAAGCATGATGCTGCCACCACCATGCTTCACTGTGGGTATGGTGTTCTTTGGGTGATGTGCAGTGTTGTTTTTGCGCCAAACATACCTTTCAGAATTATGGCCAAAAAGTTCAACCTTGGTTTCATCAGACCATAACATTTTCCCACGTGCTTTTGGGGGACTTGATGTTTGTTTTTGCAAACTTCAGCTGGGCCTGGATGTTTTTCTTTGTAAGAAAAGGCTTCCGTCTTGCCACCCTACCCCATAGCCCATTCATATGAAGAATACGGAAGATTATTGTCACATGTAGCACACAGCCAGTACTTGCCAGAAATTCCTGCAGTTCCTTTAATGTTGCTGTAGGCCTCTTGGAAGCCTTCCTGACCAGTTTTCTTCTCATCTTTTCATCAATTTTGGAGGGACGTCCAGTTCTTGAGATCTTTGTCTCATTCTTTTACATCACAAAAACCTGGCATTTTAACAGGGGTGTGTAGACTTTTTATATCCACTGTAATTGGATATTTCAAAATTGGGGAAGGGGCAAAAAGGAGACCAAAAAAATACTGTACATACAGATGGACAACTTCATAAACGTAAAAGAGACCGTACATACAACTTTACAAACGAAACACAACA
This sequence comes from Esox masquinongy, assembly GCA_016801175.1. Classification (NCBI taxonomy): domain Eukaryota; kingdom Metazoa; phylum Chordata; class Actinopteri; order Esociformes; family Esocidae; genus Esox; species Esox masquinongy. The sequence continues at coordinate 9,907 of JACXGI010020600.1, read as the reverse complement.
GCAATGGATGCAAGAATAGAAAAAACTTGATATCTGCACATAAACATATAAATTGGCCCATTTTTATGTGGAACTTCTGTCACGTGAACATGTCCCAGGTAATTGTGATAACATGTACACACAGACAGTACTGCAACTCTTTCCTACGTTGTCCTCCGTTGATTCGGCCACAGTCAAATGTGCTTAGCGAATATAGGTGATTCTGATTGGGACCTGTACTGACATGGGCTATGCCAGTGCAGGTTAGGCTACACCAGCAGAGGCTGGGTTACACTGAACTGATTGGGCTATACTTGTGCTGATAGGTTTATATTAGCAGCACAACATCACAGACTTGCTAGTGTTAAGTAGTCAATGTAATGTTATTTATATTTTCCCATTTATAAAACATGAATGGTGGATATGCTGCATAGGGCACAATTAGATGGCATTGGCCATGTCTTTGTGGACCTTTCACCCCCCCCCCCCTGACCCCAAAAAAAAGTCACGTCTTCAGAATTGGGATAATTATGTTTACTGGGCATGGAGTGGTTTTCACTCAACACCAAACATCAAACCATGAAGCTGGTGTTTTTAGTTCTATGTGGTTTTCAATATTTAATGCTCTCTTCTGGCAATTTTGATCCGATATGTAAATAACATCTGATCTAATTATAGGCCATATTGATACATTTGACAACACTTCATTTCTTCTCAGTTTAATAGTCAAGTGAATTCAATGTTTTTTTTTTTTCTAATTCTAAAATATTCTATAATATTACTAATGGGGCTGTATCCTTTTAATGTCATCCCATCGGAGACATTAGAGAATTTCAAATTAAAGGTACAGATGGCTGTGGAGACCAAGTGGCCCTCTTATAAATGGAATTCTCACATCAGTCAGGCAGAGCAGCATGGTGCTCCATCTATCTGTGGAGTAGTGCTTAAAGCTAGTCAGGCCCCACATCAAAGAGCCATCAACATGTCCAACAGCTACACAAGCCATGTAGGTCCCACTGAAGCCCAGTCCTTTTACATATTTCAAGCTCTTCCTCATGTTGCCTCACTCACTTAGAGACCATTAAATAATGTGCTTTTCCCTCTTCAGTAGTAGTCTGACCTTCATTATTTAGGAGAATTTCTCCTTTAAAATGGGAGTTTTGTTATCTTGGATCTGAGTAAACAAGTACCACATTCTTTTATTCTTTTTTTCATCTAGATGTGTGGTTGTTTGACGCTTGGTCAAAAACGTGTGTAGACAATTGCTGTAATGATTCTGTGTGTGGATATCAGCAATGTGGTGCCATGACCTTGGAGACAGAAGTTGTCCAAAGACTGACAACATAATATAGAATACAGAATGCTCTGAAGACTCCATGCAGTGTCTTCTTACCCAGTGATCTCTGGCCATTGCTGTACGATGAAAGTTTTACAACATACAATAAGATACACTACGCATTGATCAAAACACATCAGTGTCTGGTATCCTGCTGTGACATTCCGTCCTGCATCCTACCGCAGTAATATCTTGTACATACAGATTAGGTAGTTTCGAAGATGAGCTTATTCAGTCAAATATTCACTGTGGTTTAATTTGAACGAGTAAGAAACAGATTATGAAACTACAGCTGATTAATTAAAAAGGGCGATTAATTAATCTGTTTCCAGGCATCAGCAAAGCACTACATTCATAATATTATTATTAAGATTGAAGAGATGATGATCTTGTTTATTGGGTGATATGATTATGTTCCCTTTTTGCCCTGACATAGATACATCAGATGAGAGATATCAGGTAGACAGGGATTCTCTGGTGTTCTGTTACAGATTTTTTTAACACTCAATTGAACAGAGCATGATTGTGTTGAACTTTAAAAGGGCATTTAAAATGGCTTTCAGATCTCCTGTGGTGAAGTCTTGTTGAATATTTCTTAGCGATGCTCTCTTTCACTCTTTTTCTCTCTGTCTGAGATCAAGAAACTACATCAGCCTTGCTCACTGACCCCAAGAATCCATTCTGTTCTTTAATAAGGCCAGCACGCCACAAAGTAGTCATTTTCTGGGCCCTCTGCAAATGTACCCAAAGAAAAACACAAGCAGTTGGCCAACAATGTTCTCTCAAACTTTCCATAAATGAATATTAACATGTCTCCAATTGCACCTTTGCTGACTTACCCAAGGCCCAAAAGGTTAAACCTTGGCAGGGTCAAAATTGTATTTGGCCTTTCAGGTTGGAGCTCCTCCCAATTACTGCTAGCTCGGAGTTGTGAGACAAAAGGAGAGATAGGAATGAAAAGGGGAAACAAGAAAAATGCAACACAAAATATTAAAGACAAGGTCTTAATCTAATTATTCCCCATGCTGAATTTGTCAGACTGCAGACTTCTGGTTGAAAGAAAAAAAGTTTCTGTTCTTTATTAGACATGTTTCAAGTGTTGGATTTGGCTGGTAGAGGCATATTGGAACAGAGAGGAAATAATCATTTTCTGGAATATTCAGTGACAACACATTTACATTAACAATTTTTTTTAGCCCCTTCTATCCAGAGTGACCTTCAGGAGCAGTTAGGCTTAAGTGACTCGGTCAAGGGCACATACATTTTTCACCTTTTCGGCTCAGGATTAAAACAAGCAACCGTTCGGTTACTGGCTCAATGCTCTAACAATTAAACTGCTACAACCTTTCTATGAATGTTGGGCAGCCTGCATCCTAAAATGGCAGCATATTCCCTACATAGAGCTCTTTTCAAAAGAAGATCATTATATAGGGATTTTATTTTCATTCGCAATGATTCTGGATCTGAGTACCTCCAAGATGATTTGTACAAGGTAAAAATTGTCCAACTATTCTGATACCTTCTGAAAAAGATTGGTTGGGCAAGAGATAGAAACACATGTAGTAAAGCTACACTTTAAAATGTATTACTTTGATACTCTTATTGGTTAGAGATGATTCAATCAATTATTTACAGTTGTGCTCATAAGTTTGCATACCCTGGGAGAAATTGTGAAATTTTGTCATTGATTTTGAAAATATGACTGATCATGCAACAAAAAAGGATAGTGATCTTATGAAGCCATTTATTATCACATAGTTGTTTGGCTCCTATTTAAATCATAATGATAACAGAAATCACCCAAATGGCCCTGATCAAAATTTAACATACCCTTGAATGTTTGGCCTTGTTACAGACACACAAGGTGACACACACAGGTGAAAATGGAAATTAAAGGTGTATTTCCCACACCTGTGGCATTTTTCCCACACCTGTGCATTCTTCTGCACGAAAGCTGCGCATGGGATGTCTTGGACTTTCCAGCACGACAATGACCCTAAGCACAAGGCCAAGTTGACCCTCCAGTGGTTACAGCAGAAAAAGTGAAGGTTCTGGAGTGGCCATCACAGTCTCCTGACCTTAATATCATCGAGCAACTCTGGGGAGATCTCAAACGTGCGGTTCATGCAAGACGACCAAAGACTTTGCATGACCTGGAGGCATTTTGCCAAGACGAATGGGCAACTATACCACCTGCAAGAATTCGGGGCCTTATGGGCAACTATTACAAAGAACTGCATGCTGCCATTGATACTAAAGGGGGCAATACACAGTATTAAGAACTAAGGGTATGCAGACTTTTGAACAGGTGTCAGTTCATTTTTTTCGTTTTGTTTTATGATTGTGCCATTCTGCTGTGACCTACAGTTGAATGTGAATCCCATAAGAAATAAAATGTGTTTTGCCTGCTCACTCATGTTTTCTTTACAAATGGTACATATATTACCGATTGTCCAAGGGTATGCAAACTTTTGATCACAACTGAATGTACAATACCCCTCATTTTGACGTCACCACAAACAACTTTCATGTCAGTTTCAGACTGAAGTATGTTGCAATCATCAGGCCAGGAATAGAGTTGCATTGGAGATGCAGCCATGGTGTATATTCCTTCGAATAGCTCCTCATTAACACCTTATCACCGTTCTGAATAGTTTCAGACTGATGACTCAGCAACAATTCAGATCACATTTATAATCCCTCTTTATTGACTGAATGACTCAGTAAACACTGTTGGGAGGAGTCCAAATAAATGCTCCTATTAGTAATGAGGGAAAACCCCAAAACTTCATTGAGCAAATTTCTGATAGCTCAGAGAAAAATGGGAGTAAAAAACAACATCACTGCTGGGCATAAGGTCACATGTAATTCCCTAATAGGGTAACTAAGGCTTTATTTACACAAACAATCATAAAACCTAAATCTGATAGTGTTTGTCACTAATTGGACTTACTAATAAAATTAGTGTTTTAATTGAATAGTTATTAAAAATTAGATGTTTTAATTGAATAGTTAAGTAGATTATCTAATCAGCAAATTTTTTTTTGTGCAACCATGTTTATACATGATTTATAAATGGGAAAATAGAAATAACATTACATTGACTAGATAAAAAGAAAAAGTCAGACAAACTTCCTCTAGTTCATTGACTTGCTCCTCAGTTTACACAACAATTACTGCCTGAGTGGCATGCGCATTGGCAGTTACCAAAAATGTTGTAGAGTCTGTCAGGTCCATGTATTCACTTCATTAACGGTAGGCAGAACAACATTTATTACGAACCTGGGCATTGCACACACTATCTCTAATTTACAAGGCCATGAATTACATTTAAGTGACATTACTCGCTGAGTGTTTCTGAGTCCAGCTGTGTGATCATCCAACATTTTATGGGTTCTATTCAAGGCCATACAGTACAAAATCTAAACCCAGACACTGATCTCCTGAAACAGAACAGGGTAACCCATTAGTCTGTTTGCTTTTTCCTTGACGCAAGAGATATGGAAAGAATATCAGTAATGTGTGAAAGCAAATCTCAATAGATTAATTTGAAGTGTTCACTGAATTGTGATTCCTTTTTTAATTAATGATAGAATTAACTGTTTTGTTAATGCATTCCTGGAGGGGTTGAGCTGCTGGCAGGATTCAGCTAGATGAAAAAAAGGAGGACGCATGCCATCTCTCTTGACATTCACACAACTCCAAATGTGCCCGTGTCAGGTCGGCAATCACTCATGTTGGGTTAAATTTGTCTTGCAAGAAGCGCATTGTGTTACAAGGAGATGATTTTTGTGTTCAGGCAAGACATATTGACAGGAAACCACAGAAATTTCAGGAATAATAATGATGTGGAATTAAGTGAGTTTTGCAGGCTACATCCCTGCAGTTTGTGATACTTTTAACATATAAATTGCTCTCCCTCCATGCTGCCACACTATCTAAATCCATCAAAGGCATAGGTGAATTAATTTTAAGTCTGTGTGAACTTCAATTCCAGCAGTGTGTAACTTCGTTATATCCCGTCATATTTATAATTTTAAGAGAACACCTGACTTTAAAACATGTTAATGTATAAATGTCACACTAATTCTCTTCAAAATTATATGCAATCTAGTTATAGGCGATAGCAACAGCATTTAAAGAAGATGTATAAGAGTGCTGGTGATTATTTGTGGATTTGTGGCTATAATGCAGAAGCAAACTGAGAAGCCAGATTTCACTGCATATCAAGTGTTTCTAAAGGGCAGGTAAACCCTGAATGCTCAGATTTAAAAGGTCATTTTAGTTTCAGTTATAAAGATGGGAGTGAATGTTCAGTTGTCTAATTGTGGTTTAGATGAGTGAATAGCTGTAGGCCTTATATTGGAAGACAGCCCCCCCATTGGGAGCTGGGATGGTTCTTTTTTTCCTAACACAACTTGTCTCTATTAGTAAGGGAGTTGTTATGCCCTCAAGAAAGCCAAAAGGTAAATGTCACCTTGCATAAACCACACAAAATAACTCAAAATAATGTTTAAGAGAATGCAGATGGGATACCAATACAGGTCACGCCGGGCATACCATTAGAGAGGCAGGACATTCCTTCCTTGCACCAGGCAAGCTGTCGTGTATGATGTACGCAGTGGTCCCGTATCTTCCCCATGCAGAGCCCAGATTGTTTTGATATTTTCATTAGCATGTCTTCAATCATAAATCATTTGGGGAATTTAGGATCGATCCCTCCTCTCTGTCTGACATATCAGATTACAAGTCGAAGCCTTGCCACGCCATGCGTCCTTTGTTGAAGCCACATTACTAACTCCTCCCAAACCCTGGAAGTGAAAATGGTAAGACCTGAATGTGGGGTACATTAGAATAGAATAAGAGCAGAATATAATAAACATACTATTATGGACATTTCAACCTATTATTTCAACCTATTCTACTTCCCAAATAAATTAAATTAAATTGTGCTGACAAAAACTACTGAACTATTCGTCATGCGCCCGAATCCGAGTAACCCAGATTGATATTTATCTGAATCTGTTTAGAATGTACAACTAAGTTTCCAAAAAAGATGGGACACTGCGTAAAAAGCAAATAAAAACAGAATGCAACGATGTGCAAATCATTGATCCCTGTTTTTAATTGAAAATAGTACAAAGACAAAATATCAAATGTTGAAACTGAGAAATGTGACTGTTTTTGGAAATATACATGCCCATTTTGAATTTGATGACAGCTACTCATTTAAAAAATGTTGGGACAGGGGCATGTTTACCACGGTGTTGCGTCACCTCTTCTACAATACTCTGTAAGCATTTGGGAACTGAGGAGACCAATTGCTGTAGTTTTGAAAGTGAAGTGTATTCCCATTCTTGGGTATACATTTTCAGTTGCTCAACAGTTTGGGGTCTCCTTTGTCATATTTTTTCGTTTCATAATGCACCAAATGTTTTCATGTTTTCTGGACTGCAGGCAGGCCAGTTTAGCACCTGGACTATTTTACTAGAGCCATGCTGTTGTAATACATGCAGAATGTGGTTTGGCATTGTCTTACTGAAATAGGCAATGCGTTCCCTGAAAAAGTCGTTGTCTGTATGACAGCGTATGTTGCTCCAAAACGTGTATATATTGTTCAGCATTAATGGAGCCTTCACAGATGTGCAAGTCACCATGCTATGTGCACTAATGCACCCCCACACCATCATGGATGCTGGCTTTTGAACTGTGCCTTGATAAGAAGCCGAATGGTCAATCTGTCTCTTTTGTCCGGAGAGTGCAGCGTCCATGATTCCCAAAAATCATTTAAAATTTAAATTTGTCAGACCACGGGACATTTTTCCACTGTCTGTTTTTAATGCAGTGCAGCCTGAGGGCCCGAAGATCATGGCCAGCCAATATTAGTTTTTGGCCTTGTCCCTTGCGCACAGAGATTTCTCCGGATTCTCTGAATCTTTTAATGATATTATTATGTACCGTAGATGACGAAATCCCCAATGTCTTTGCAATTTTATGTTGAGAAACATTTTTAAATTGTTGCACTATTTGCATGTGCAGACTTTCACAGAGTTGTGAACCCCTCAAGAACCTCAAGAAGAGAAGAAAGCCAATGAAAATATCCATCCCCAAAAGATTTTTTCAAGGCTCTCGGATGGCAAGTCTCATGACCGCTGCTTGGTGTGTCTGGGTTCCTGCGAAGAGTTCAGCAATGTTCCAGGTTGCACCACCTGTGTCCATCTGGGCCCATCTGGGTTTTTCTTCTCTTCCGCTGACCCAGGTCGATGGACCCCCTTCCCCACTGGTCTTGCTCCACCACGATTTCAGTGGGATTGTGCGACGGGTGCCAACTAGATTGGGGATACCTATTCCCTCTGCTCCACTGGTGCAAGTGGCAAATCTGTGGGAAGGTGAATTATACGCCCAACCCCAGACAGTGAAGGAACCTCCGGCCCCCGCTATGCCTTCACTGGAGAGCTATGTGGAGGGCTCTTGGGACACCCCTCTTCAGCTGCATGCCCTGCTTAAAGGGTTCCTCCATTTCACACGTGAATGGCAGAGGGAAGGCAGTGTCTGAGGGTGTCCCTTGGCTGAAGGCCCTCCTAGCAGCGTACCTGCTTCCTGGAATCAGCGCTTGGTTGGCGACCAAGAAGCCGGTTCGCCCGTCTCAGTGGGACATGATAAACACTCAGTTTGCTGAGAAGGCTTACACTCTGGACGGCCAGGCCGTAGGCAAGGCCAACAACGTTGCCCTACTTGCTGATTCGCTGTCCAGGCTGTCCGCTCCTCCCTGTCCCCGCATGAGTTTAAGGAGGTGGTGAGGACGACAGAGGCGATATTGCAGCTCATTCAAGCCTCCGTGGTCGGTGCCGGCCAAGTGATGGCTAACCGCGTGGTTATGCAGAGGCACCTGTGGCTGTCCCTCATAGCCCTGAAGAACATGGAGAAGCCCGCCCTCCTGAACGCCCCCCTCTTTGAAGGGGGGTTGTTTGGTGCGGTTGTCTCCAAGGCCGTCCCTCAACTCAGGAAGGAGGAGAATAGGACGGGCTCCTAAGGTGACCAGGAGGAGACGGGATTGAGGAGGTGGTGAGAGCAGTGGATCCCGCTCCCTCCCGACACCAGGTCGGTAAGGGGATTTTTGTTTTTGTTAATGCAAAGAAGACCGTATGTCCTACTTCCCCACAAAAGAGCCTGTTCCCATTCATGGTTTTGGCTCTGGTGAGAAGGTTGCACATCACGTGATGCCAGAGGTTCTTAGTGTCAGAGTGGCTGACGTCACAAGTGCACAAATTCCTCTGCTGCCTGGCACAGGGCCTATTGGAAACAGCGCTGAGTTATCATAGTTGCTGGTAATGAAGGGTTACAACCAACTCTCTTCGGCCTGCCCACTTTGCACGCAGCCCATTACAGCATTTCACATCTAATTCCCTATTGGCCAACATTCAGCCCATTTCTTCCTATACCCTTTCAGTTGGGCTGTGCTGCCACTCTCATTCCATTATCCCAAGTGGAAACGGAGATGCTCTCTGTCCAGTTGGCTAGATCAAATGTTGGGGATGTGTCATGCACTGCAGTTTCGTCGACCACCCCCTTCTCGGGGGTCCTGAACGGGAGAACTTCCGAATGCTCACCACGAAACACTTATTGGCATGCATGTAATTTCATGTGGTGTTTCTGCCCTTTCCCAAACAATTGAGTACCAGTTGAAGAGAATCCCGTTTTGCTATGCTCTGGCTCCACACGTTCTCCAAGTGTCTAGAAGCGACCTGAGTGCCTCTATGTTGAAAAGGAGTCAGTGTCGGTTTACTTGGAATACTTTCTGGTTCTGGCAAGCGCAGAACCACTAAGTTGTTGGTGTGCTCGGACAACAGAACGACAGTGGCCTATATCAATCACTAAGGTGGAGTCAGATCTCTTGTACTCCATCGATTGGCAGAGGCCTCTCACGTTCCGGGTCACCTCAATGTGGACTCAGGCTTCATGTCCCGAAGAGGTCCTTGGGATGATGAGTGAATGTTTACACATTGCAGAGACAGTTCGGGAAAGCAGAGGTAGACCTGTTTGCGTCTCGAAAGAACACTCTGGGTCCCCTGTGGTCCTCTCTGAGACAGAAGAATGTTCCATCATTGGATGTTCACAGCTGAAAAAGCTGTGAGAGATATGATGTAGGGATACCACTGATTTTCTTTTTGTATATCATACCAGGGAATACCAAGGCTAGTATCCTAATACCAATACCAAAACTGATACTTTTAGAATGTATTCAACATTGTGCCAAATCACATACTCTTACATAGCTATGTATTTTACTGTTAAGTATGATCAATTCAGTACAAATGATGAATGCATTACAGGAGCCTACTGGCTGCAAAAAGGGGTAGAAAGAACGACTATTTAACCACAGAATTGCAAACATACAGTGGATATAAAAAGTCTACACACCCCTGTTAAAATGCCAGGTTTTTGTGATGTAAAAGAATGAGACAAAGATAAATCATGTCAGAACTTTTTCCACTTTTAATGTGACCTATAATGTGAACAATTCAAATGAAAAACAAACTGAAATCTTCGAGGGGGAAAAATGAAAAATAAAAACCTTACAATAACCTGGTT
>JACXGI010020599.1:0-10967 GCA_016801175.1 Esox masquinongy | reverse complement strand
TATGTGACAGCCAGGACAGGCTGCACAGAGCATGGAGGACGAGAGGGAGGGGTGGAGGGAGGGGTGGATGGATCGGCTATGTCCTCCTCCTTCCATACTGTACTCCTTCCATACTGTACTCCTTCCATACTGTACTCCTTCCATACTATAACAAAAATAGACATTTTATTCTAGGATTAAAACAGGGTGCCTATATTTCCCTGCTCCACACAAAACGGGTCCGTGTGAAATGTTTTTTTTTTGTTGCATATCCCATCTCCCACTGAGCCATCTTTTGTCTTGCTCAAGGTCATACGAGCAGATTAGGTTGTAGATTTGGGAATTAAACCAGACACCTTTATTTTACTGACCCACTGCTGTAACTGGGCATTTTCTATGTTCACATTGCTTCTGTAGGCAACAGACAAATATATTTGAAGTGTGAAATGGATTCTGACGGTATACCCATGTAATGTTTAATATAGACGTATGCATAGTTAAAGGAATTTTTGATTGTTTCAGATGCATTTAAAAAAATACTGCAGTTGTATTTACGTGACCAGTTCCATTATTAATGTATGGTTTCACAACCAACAGGCTTTTACACGAGGGGTTCCCAACTTGTTATAACCAGGGACCCCATTCTACAGTTTTAAAATGTTTACACAATATCACGTCCACTGACAGATCATCCAGCACCACATCAGCCAAGCATATTGACAAATCTCCTCAAGCGGCCTTTGTTCCCTTTATAATAACTTCTGCTCCTTCGCAAGGTTGGGAGGTCAAGCTCCTCACGAGGAAGATGAAACTAACCCCAACCATATTATACATTACATGGGTCAGAACATACGTAAAACTAGCCACCAAGGCAATTCAGTGCCACCAGAGCAGACGCTTAATTATTGTCAGTGTCAGATGAGGAGCACAGCCTCCAGTCAGAGCTGAAAATAGAGAGGCAAATTAACCTCTTTTCACTGTAGTTGACAGTTAATTACGCCTAAAATGTCCGACTCCACAAAACAAGAGAGAGACAGACAATTACACTCTGCTCCGAACCTGATATGGGAATTTCTCAAAGGGTCAATTACACACATCTGGAGTCATCTCAAAAAGTTTTAGTCTGAAGAATATTTTGCGTTGTTTCAGGACTCCATGTAATCCTTTCCATTTGGATAGATCCTTGATCAACAATAGATGCTTTTTAAATAACTGTCCAAGGTGTGGAGACCATAAATTGGTCTGCCTGTCGGTCAATTTGTCAGTAGTCTATTTTTCTCTCAGATCAATACTGCAAATATACAATATTTCTGAGTCAATTTGGGGGCTTATTTGATTCAGATTTGGTCTAGTAATCTTTGAGGCATCCTTAAGGATCCATCGAGCTGAGTCATTGGGTAGATCTGCGTGCTGAGGATACTAAGGAAGGTTAGTCCACCACATCCCCTGCCCTCCCCCCACCCAACAAACCCCTAGTTCGAAAAGCTTCGCTCTGGCCAAGAAGAAAATACTTGAACATTCATTTATCCCCAGTGGGGTAGTGTGTACTAAAGGTTTTAAATGAACATTCTGAACTGCTATTTATTTACATATTCTTTATGAACGCAGTTGAGTTTTATTCTATTCTACTCTATTCTATCCATCAATCATTTGCTAGGTAGCCTACTGGTTAGTTCATTAGGCCAGTAACAGTAAATGTTTCTAGTTTGAATCCTAGTGCCATGTAAATCTGCCCATAATCAAAGATCTGAACCTAGAAATTTCTCCAGGGTTGGTGTTTGTTAACACTTTGAAACCAGGGAGGATGTGAAGTTTTTATTATTTACACAGAAAAAGCAAGACTAATCATGATAGTCATGACAGTGGAGATGTCTACTTATTGACATATTCATGACGGTCATGTTTGTCCCACTAGTCCTAAATCTGATAGTCATCACTGTCATAATTGCCATAGTTATGATAATGATGATAGTCACAATAGTCATAATTGCAATAGTTATGATAATGATGACAGTGACAATAGTCATAATTGCAATAGTTATGCTAATGATGACAGTGACAATAGTCATAATTGCAATAGTTATGCTAATGATGATAGTCACAATACTCATAATTGCAATAGTTATGATAATGATGATAGTCACAATAGTCATAATTGTAATAGTTATGATAATGATGATAGTCACAATAGTCTTAATTGCGATAGGTATGATTGTGATATGTATAGTCTTGATGGTCCTGGTGATTGTGATAGTCACAATAATGTGCTTTTTCCAATGTGCTTTTTCCAACCAGGAGAACACCTACGCAGTATTATAACTCCACAGTTATTATTCCTATTATCTACCAGCAGAAATCCACTGACACAGCTTATGGGTTTGTGGGAGTTTGTGGGAGTCCAAACAATCTTCCAAGAGAGGCGGACCTGGCTCTGTTTACTTAAGAATAGGACCTTAACGAGAAACAACGCCCCAACTAGAAACAACGCCCTTAACAAGAAACAACGCCCCTAACGAGAAACAACGCCCTTAACGAGAAACAATGCCCTTAACAAGAAACAACGCCCCTAACGAGAAACAACGCCCCTAACGAGAAACAACGCCCCTAACTAAGTCCAGTTAATCACACAGACCCATGGTTTACCTCTAGATTCTGGAACATAAACACAAGTGCATTCTTAACACTCGTCTTAATATCCTACTCCTTTTTCGCTTTCTGGGCCAGAAATATCCTCCTCCAATTCCCCCCGTAGGTATGTACAGTATATATATATATACAATGTAACGTGGTAGGACACAAATAACTGACACAGGACCTGTGTTTAGGAAAAAAAAGGAAAACAAGGGTGATGGGAGGAAGTGGGGGGGGGCAAAGATTCAGGAAGATACCGACTTTCTCTCTTGGGGGCGTTGGTGCAACACTGATTCATTGCAAGCAGGCGCATTCACTCCACAAACTATACCCATATATACATTCCACTGGTAGCTGGTTGCAAGGGTACTTAGTAGTCTGTGCCCTAAGGCAACTGAAGACTAAAAACTTGGGCATGCCAACCTGGGTCCTCTTCGAATAACACCAACGGTAACAGAGAAAGCATCCTGACCGACTGCTTCAGGGGTCAATGTGGATCTGCTCCACACACAACCTCAAGGCCCTTCGGCGGGTAGTTAAGACGTGCGGTAAATCACTGGGGCTCCTGGACATCCAGGTGGTCTGTGGAATGCGAGGTCTTACAAGCAGCTTTATCGGGGGCCCGACGCACCCCAAAACACGCGCAGCTCCTCCGCTTTGATATCCGTCTCGGTACTGGAGCGTGAGATCCCGGGGCTATTAGACTGCTCGACACTAGAACCAGACTGACGGACACCCACGCACAACACGACTCAAACATCCTCACTTGTCCACTTAACAGACATTAAAAAAACGCAAATACTGTACTCAACGTATTGTGTAAGCGCCCTTAACTTTACTCTTTACCAGTGTTGCCTGTTCTTTTTTATTGACCCTATTATTTCTGGTGTTGATGCGCTGTGAGGGAGCTGGTAGGTAACCCTGTTGTTGAAGGGACCACGTCTCATTTATCCTGACTGGATAATGTTTTATAGGAGACTAAGTTGACTACGTGTCCGGCATTATGCAGTTATGCATTTTGTCTCTTTGTCCCGTCTCCCGCAACCGAACAACAAAGTCCTGCATTTTCTTTTACAAATTAAAATGTTATAAGTGACTACACAGTTATTTACTTCAGGCAATTACACCATTATTCGACTTAACAGCATTTCAGCTCCATGAAAATAGGCTAATTGCCCTGAAAATGTGCAGTCGGCTTGAATACACTAAACCTTAGCCAATTGTAAATGCACTTTCATTGCCTTCGTAACAGATGTCTCATTCTATGAATCAAATTGCGGGTGGGTAAGGCATAGTTTGCAAATAATTTTTGTGAGTGAACACCACACTTGTGGGTAGCCAGACGGACTGCCCTCTGAAGGGACTGTTCCACAATCAGATGAAAACAAGACTAGTTACTGGTTGTGTTTTGGTACACTACCATGTGATACTTGATTGAAGTTAAGACAAATAGGTACTAAATTCATAGAGAATATGAAACATACTTTTCTGAACAGACATACTGTAAAAACCATGTAGTCCATGATGTCAGCATAGTCAGTCCTGGAATGTTGTATGGGTTATATCATTCCATGTGTTACATGTGTTAAATGTTGCATTATTACTAACTAAATTGTCCCTGGTTTTCATAATACAAACACAAAGTTGTTGCATCCATTCAAATTGCAAAGCTCATAATAAGTTGACCACCATACCTGGTTTGTGAAACAGACATTCGAGCTGTGGTTGAATTCAATATACATATTTTATGAATTGTATGAATTGAAGCACAACTTTGAAGGATCACTACAGGACAAGGATTGATAAAGGCATTTTGATTTTTCAAAGTGTCACGTGACGGTAACTCAATATTTTTCATAGATTCCCTTAAAACCTTACTACCACTGATCACTTCTTCAGATCCCCTTGATCCCACTACCACTGATAACTTCTTCAGATCCCCTTGATCCCACTACCAATGATCACTTCTTCAGATCCCCTTGATCCCACTACCACTGATCACTTCTTCAGATCCCTTCATCCCACTACCACTGATCACTTCTTCAGATTCCCTTGATCCCACTACCATTGATCACTTATTCAGATCCCCTTGATCCCACTACCATTGATCACTTCTTCAGATCCCCTTTATCCCACTGCCACTGATCACTTCTTCAGATCCCCTTGATCCCACTAACACCGATCACGTCTTCAGATCCCCTTGATCCCACTAACACCGATCACTTCTTCAGATCCCCTTGATCCCACTGCCACTGATCACTTCTTCAGATCCCCTTGATCCCACTGCCACTGATCACTTCTTCAGATTGAAAGATATGATTGAAGAAGGAATTACACAAAATAAGTAAAGTGAAAGTATTTTTTTAATAGAGGTAAAACAAGGTTATAATTACACTGGGTTTGTTTTTAATTTTTCTTAAATTTTCTTAAGCAACACAAAACAGACAGAGATTTACATACAGTAGAAATTAAACACATTTTCATGTCGCAGCAGCTATAATATTTCACCCGATACATTCAGTTGGCAAATTTAAATTGTTTTTAATTCTTTCTGGATGTTTTTTAGATTTCAGGAAATAGTATGGAAAGTGCAGTTCTGTTTCCACCTCATTTTTTGTGTGGCTGCTGGATCTTCTGTCGTGTCTTGATAGCCAGGTCTCTCAATGGAGGTATTTTTCAAAAGCACAGTTCTGTTCACAGATTCAATCTGAGTAGTCCACCCCCCTGGTATAGGTTCTATTTTTTGGAGGCTTTGGAGCTCAAATTCTTGTTATTAAAAATCTGGTTGAGGAGTTTGTTCCCTATATTTACACATCTGTCTTTGGGTATGGAACTTGTGGTTGAGTATTTCTCTGCATAAGTAGACTTTGTCTTCGCTGTGCCATGAAAGGGCTGACACTGAATGCTCTGACATGTTCTGGTTTGAGGTTGTGATGAGTTAATCTATAACAAAGCTGCCAAGGGATTCGTCTAACTTCAGAGTTCCCTCAGTGGCCGGTTGATTGTGAACAGACCCAGAAAACATATTGGGGGGAGAGACTGTGGTCACATCCAGGCAGGCGGTTCTGCCATTCCTGCTCAACTCCAGTTAGGCTGAGGGTGACCAGCGCTTCACACAGTCTAATACATGTGTATCAGCCAGCATATGACTGGTCCCCCATTAGGCTGTACAAGCTGTCTTCATTAAATATGTTTTTATTGGGGGGATGCAAGTTACGAGTGACAAAGAAGAACATTCCCTTTTGAGGACCAGTTGTAAATTAGTACCGTAAAAATAAATGGACTGCGCTAGGTCTGATGTATACATATTAGAATACCCCCTCAATCACTTCCCGGTTAGACTTGTTTTTGGTGGAAAGGACTACAACTGTTGTATACACAGGTGGACCATGTAAACATTTGGTTTTGAGGCAAAATCTTTCTCACAGCCTTTCTCTCTCTGCCTCTCTCAGTGTGGCAGGTGTTTAGAGAGAACAGAGAGAGGGAGTGATTAAGAGAGAGCGGGGGGTGGGGGTGGAGCAGAGACCCTATTGCTGTTGACTTGTCTGGCTCCTCTTAGATGTCATGATGGCAAGTGTGTGTGTGTGTGTGATACAGAGAACCCAGACCAGATGTATCCCCACAGTGCTCAGCTTGTCTCTTGTCTCTCATTTCTCCGCCCGGCATAAACAAACCAGGAAGCAGATCAGTTACATCTTCACATGACAGCTGCACAAAAGGAGAAATAGAGCAACCAACGTCAGAAAGCATGTTGGACTTCCCTCTCATGCCAGCCAGGCGGACATATTGTTCCTGTTTTATCCCCAGCTCTCTGTCACTGACGTTGTGATGACATGTCTACTGTTACACCTCTGAATAAAAAAGGAGACTTTAGTGGGGCCTAGTCCCTGAAAATCCATGGTTATGGGCTGAATTACCACCGGGGGCAAATATGAAAATGTATGCTTGATGTATGGCAGTCTAGATATGTCTGTCAACAAAGTTAATTTTTAAATTGAATGAAAATGGAAGAAGGAGAACATATTTTTCAGTTAGCAGGATGTGTTCCTGAGGTAAAGGTCTGAAGGTGGAGCTTTATCCCCAACTCTGTACATCATCTCAAAAGGCAAAGAAAGGAGAGGAGAACAGAGAGTCTTGGGGCCAGCTGGTCTCAGAGCCGTTGCATTTGTCCCTCCCTCTTTTCTGTTCTAGCCCTGCTGTTTACCCAGCTGGTAATGTTTGTCCCTCTGGGCCACCGTATTAATAGCCAGCTGAACCTGTGCTGGTTTCCTTTTTTATTAAACTCATCTTCCTTTTCTGCCTGAGCTGAAAACAAAATCAGATATCTTAGCTTTAGCCTGACAACATTATAGAACTTTTTGAAATGTCATTCTCATATCCTCACGAATAACTGGAAAGTTATCATATTGAAGCTGGAGGAAGATTTACAGGACTGCTATTTATGGACTGCGTTAATCCCTCACAATTCCTTTTGTTCTGTGGGAACACCTACGCCACCTGTGCCCCAAATTCTGAACTAGGCACACATACACACAGACACACATGTACACACATACACAAAGATGCAAACACACACAAACAAACATACACAAACACACATACAAAAACACACACAACACACCACACACACATAGGCCCAGAGGTACACCACAAACAACAGAGCAGAGCAAAACAGACAAAAATCTCTGACTGTCATTAATCAACCATTCCTTTTTGTCTTGGTATGTTTGTAGGCCTGTGCATATTTGTCCATTAATTGCAGCTTTCCAAGCCTCTACCACCTTGTTAATCATTTACATCAGGTAGCAGCACAATGACAAAACATATTAATAACAGAACAGGACAGAGAACTGAATCCTATTGGTTGACATTGAGAACTTGATTCTACTGATTGAAACTGAATCCTACTGGTTGGGATAGAGATCTGAATCCTCCTGGTTGGGATAGAGATCTGAATCCTATTGGTTGGGATAGAGATCTAAATCCTACTGGTTGGGATAGAGATCTGAATCCTACTGGTTGGGATAGAGATCTGAATCCTATTGGTTGACATTGAGAACTTAATTCTACTGATTGAAACTAAATCCTACTGGATGGGACCGAGAACGAAATACTAACGGTTGGGTGAAAGAACTAAATCAGACTGTTTGGGACAGAGAACTATACCCTACAGGTTTGGACAGAGAACTATATCCTACTGGTTGTGATTGAGAAATAAATCGTACTCATTGGGATAGAGAACTAAATCATACTGACTGGGACAGAGAACTAAATTCTTCTGGTTGGGATAGAGATCTAAATCCTGCTGGTTTGGATAGAGTTCTAAATCCTACTGGTTGGGATAGAGATCTGAATGCTACTGGTTGGGATAGAGATCTGAATCCTACTGGTTGGGATAGAAATCTGAATCCTACTGGTTGGGATAGAAATCTGAATCCTATTGTTTGGGATAGAGATCTCAATCCTACTGGTTGGGATAGAAATCTGAATCCTACTGGTTGGGATAAAGATCTAAATCCTACTGGTTGGGATAGAGATCTGAATCCTACTGGTTGGGATAGAGATCTGAATCCTACTGGTTGGGATAGAGATCTAAATCCTACTGATTGGGATAGAGATCTGAATCCTACTGATTGTGATAGAGATCTGAATCCTACTGGTTGGGATAGAGATCTAAATCCTACTGGTTGGGATAGAGATCTGAATCCTACTGGTTAGGAGATCTGTGTGTGAGGGACTAAGTGAGGCAGGTAGATCACATCCTGTTCCCTACCTAGTTCACTACTTTTGTCCAGTAACACATCAAACCAGGACTAGGGTGCCATTTGGGATGGAAATCTAAATGTGTACCTCTGATAGACATTTAGAGGGCCCATCATTTAAAAGCCAGTAGATGTTGAAGTGAGGAAAGGAATTAAACTAAAAGCCTTTTAAAACTGCAGCTCAAGGTAACGACTGGCAACAGCCAGGAAAATAATCAGTTTCCTTTTCATGTTGCTGAGAGCCCAGAACTGAACCTCTCTCTCTACAAATATTGAAACAATATAAGGGGATATTCAATGCTGCCACGGCTCACACATCAGAATACATATATTTCTTCTCAATTTACATGACGTGTCTTCGTCTAAACAGCTGTTGTCATCGCTGTTGATACTGGTAACTCACACTGATATCTGATATCACTAACAACAAAATGGTTCCATGATAATGCCCTTTAATAATTCACATAGTTGACATTTAGAGTTCAGTTTCTAAAATATGGTTTTAATTTCAATTATGGAAATAATAATGTTTTAAAATTTCACGCGTTGCTATTATTGATGTCTTGATATATATATGATGTCTTTACATGTTGTTATTTATAATGAAGGCAGACATTATAGACCCAGGCTTCAACTGAGAGAATGTCTTTGTACAAACATTATTAATCACCCTGGTGACAGGAACTGATCGTTACCAATGAGGCAGGACGAAAGATAAACTTGTCCGATCCATAACTTCATGCTGTGTTAAGGCAGTTCCAGACTTGGTAGGAGATTTTTATAAACCCCTGATGAAACTCGTAGGTGATGGTAGCTAGCTAAGCCTACGCTCAAAAATAAGTAACTGAGTCAAACTGAGTTGCACGAAACTGCACATCAAATCAATGACACTCCTTTAGTATAAAATCATATCTCACAGCAACAACAAAATAAACCAAGTCCATTTGTCACCTAGGCTTGATTCTAGGTTTTGCATTAGATTTACATCAAATCCACATGTTACTAAAGTTTTTAACTAGTCTTGCAACAAGCTAGCTGTGGGTTAGAGTTAGGAGGGTCAGGCTGCATTAGGAGGGTCATGAGGAGTTAGGAGGGTCAGGAGGGGTTAGGAGATCAGACGGGGTTAGGAGTGTCATGACGGGTTTAGGAGAGTCAGGAGGGGGTTAGGAGGGTCAGAAGGTATTAGTAGGGGTTAGGAGGTCAGGCGGGGTTAGGAGGGTCAGGATGGGTTAGGAGGGTCAAGGTGGTTTAGGAAGGTTAGGAGGGTTAGGAGGGGTTAGGAGGGTTAGGAGGGGTTAGGAGGGGTCAGGAGGGTTAGGAAGGTTAGGAGGGGTCAGGAGGGTTAGGAGGGGTCAGGAGGGGTTAGGAAGGTTAGGAGGAGTCAGGAGGGGTTGAATATCTGCATGTGTGGGATGTCTGTGTGGTGTCAAATAAGACTAGTGGTTAGGTCATTAGGTCATTGGACCAGAGTTTATGTTGCCATTCAGCAGGGCACCTAACCTGCTAAATTACTATTAATGCATTAAAATGTATTAAGTGATGCTTTGTTCTATTTTGCTCTATTTTGTTCTGCTCTATTCCATTATTTTTCTTTTCAGCTCAATTCTGCTCTGTCCTTTTCAGTACTGTTCTGTTCTGCTCCATGAGGGGACAGAAATGGACCCCTCACAGAGATGATGGGTTCTTCTCTGGTACATGGCAGATGATTCTGATGCTGCTGTTAATCCATTACTCTGTAGGAGATCCTCATAGAGCCTCCATCTCTGCTGCTGTAATCCTCCATTACAACGACAAAGCTTTCAGAGGACAGATGGGGACAGCAGGATTCAACCCGTCAACAATAGTGCTGACACGTAGTGAGGGACACAGCTGGTACTAATCGGTCTGTTCGAAGTCTGGAGGGGAATAAGGCTGGAATTGAACGACAATAACACAGTCCGTAGGTATGTACAAGCCTACTTTCAACAGTGAGGGAGTGTGTATATGTTTTTGACTGGGTACTGTGTGAAAGATACGGGTTTCTAATTTTTTGATAAAGCGGCTAAGCACGTCTTATGTTTATGAATGTTTGAAAATTCAATCTCATTACTAGTTTTATTTTATTGACAGACAGAATGAGAAAGACATTGGTGAGTTGTACACATATTCACAGAACCACTAAGGGTCCTGCAAACAGAGACGCCTGGGGTTCCCTTAGACACTACAGCAATCGGCACTTCCCTCAGACTCTACAGCAATCGGCACTTCCTCAGACACTACAGCAATCTGCACTCCCTCAGACACTACAGCAATCGGCACTTCCCTCAGACTCTACAGCAATCGGCACTTCCCTCAGACACAACAGCAATCGGCACTTCCCTCAGACACCAAAGCAATTGGCACTCCCTCAGACACTACAGCAATCGGCACTTCCCTCAGACACTACAGATATCGGCACTTCCCTCAGACACTACAGCAATCTGCACTCCCTCAGACACTACAGCAATCGGCACTTCCCTCAGACACTACAGATATCGGCAATTCCCTCAGACACTAGAACAATCGGCACTTCCCTCAGACACTACAGCAATCGGCACTTCCCTCAGACACTACAGC
>JACXGI010020598.1:0-10967 GCA_016801175.1 Esox masquinongy | reverse complement strand
GAAACAAAGTTGTGTTGTTTCTTTGTGTTTCTTGTTATTCCAGGGATACTGGGGTGATTGCCGCTGATTTGTCAACTAAAAATAGCCCCCGTACCATAAGGTTACGAATACGTTTACCGTTACAGCCCTACTCTCCACATTCAGTCAGAGAGTTACATAAATACATAGTACAGAACACACCAGAATGTCACAATCATCGAAGGAGTGGATCGACAGATTGTCCACCTGCTTCAGATCTGATCTTACCAAAGTGTCAGAGTCAGGGGAGGAGTTGAAAGGGATGTCCTCAGAGTCTGTGGAATCATAGATCTCAGCAGGGGGTTTCCTTTCCAACTGAGGCATCCTTCGAGACTAAGGAGACAGACAGGACATGTACTTAGGGACAACATAAAACAATATACTGCTATTGGTAAGAATGTAGAGTCATTTGTATTGAACCTCCCATAAGATCAGGGGAGAGTTTGGTTAAAACAAAAGATGGATATGGTGTGCCTCTATGACTATGATTGCAGTAGAGATGTCCCACCGGCCTGGGAGGCTCCAATGCATTGTGGTCAGATCTCTGCTTTTGATCACATTTAGGCTGAGAACAAAACCGAAATCATTTAAAAATTGCATTGCTCATATTAACACAACTTCTTAAAATAAATATTACTTTAAATTTACCAAATAACGGTGGTGTCTTAAATCGCTTTTACGTGTCGCTTGTTGTGAATTCATGTTGCTTTCTGATGACAGACTCTCTGTGCACTAGAATTTCTTTGGAGTAGCATGACGTTTGTCAGAACGTTATTGTGACGTCACATCCACAGAGTTGTGTCCGTTTTCACTTAACATGGCGTTCATGTTTGTTTATATAGGATTAGCAAAATTACTTCAAACAGCGTTGTGGTGCCATCTTTAGGACCGTTAAGGCCATTGCCTAACACAAAGTGAAATTACAAAAATCTTAAACAATGAATCTGTAACTAATGAAGATAATATTGAAATTATTTTCTGATTAAAGCCGTAACATGTAAAAAAACAAAAAAAAGTTTAACGTGTTTTGTTCACCAATTATCAATTTTAACATAGTGACGAAAGCTAGCATGACTTGCTAAATTCGATGCTAACGTTAGCAAAGCCAGCCAGTCATAGCTATTTAACATAAAACGAAAGGGATGGTACCAACCAGTGCAGCACATACTATGTTCAATATATTCCACCGACAGCTAGCTCCTGTTGATAAATAGTATCTAGCAATGTTTATGAAATTTCACAAAGCCAGTTGTACTGTAGATGCAACGCCTGAAACAGTAGGGCGTGTTATCAGAAATACCATATCAATTTTACCGGGTAGACTACATTCCAGACTTACGGCAACCGAAAACCGCTATAGCAGCATGTTCCATTTTTGATGTTTTGAACGAAGAAACTTTGTTTGAAAAATTATCCGGTTAAATAGAAATTGGGGCTGGATTCCAAACACAAATTGACAGCCCCTAAGCACTAACCCTCCGGGGAATCCCAATCAAAATCGAATGCAGTTTTGATTAGCATCTGAAGTACCTGCTCTGCCCCAAACCCAATGCCCTGACACACTTGCTCGGGGGAGTTGCTGATGAAACTTGGAGGGTGACTTCCACAGTAGCTAGGGGTTAAATAAACGCATCAGGGATAAGCCAAGGGGAAGCCAAGTCGGGAACAAATCCATATTTCATAGGCCACAGCCTATACATTAGGCCTGTAAAGGACTATACATAGGTAATATTTATAGCCTATACATAGCCTAATATATACTCTATAAAACAAACCATAATCTGCACGTTACAACCTCTATAGGCTGTTATTTATATCATACACATATTACAACCTAATTAAGCCATTATTCTGTCACAAAACCACAAGTCGGAAAGAAAGCAAAGACCTGCCTTCACTATTCCAGCATCATTTTAACACAAATCAAGTCAGTCTTTTTATTGCCAAATGCATGTAGCTAGTGTCGTTCTGTGGAATTCTTATGACATGGCACGCGACATCTGCGCATCTAATCTTATAACCTGCAGCAGCCACCAAAGAGAACAACATTACTTTATTACTAAGTTGTATTTTTTGCCAATGACGTTTTGACTATGATGTGATTTCACTGGTGTGGAGTCAGATCCAAACTGGCTTCCCTTGATGGTTTCTTACGCAAGGACTACCCACAGAAACTGTAGTGACGCACATTCCGAGGCTTTTTGGTGAGCTGGCTCTGTTCACCTCAAAGGACTGTTTTATTTGGCTCCCGAACAGCTCTTTGGTTTAAATGCTTAAAAATAACTTAAACACTATGAAAAAGGTGGAAAAGGGCATGACAAGCACATTAAAATAGATGACATATTGTTTGTCCTAATTATTAGATAGCCTGCTGTTTGCTTTTACCGACGTTATCCTTCTGGAAATACATTCTCCACGCTATTGATTGATTGTGCAGTGCGGATATAGGCCTACAATATACACGGTTTTCAACACAATCGTTTTTGAGCTTAAAATACGGAAATTTAGGAGCCAAATGAACGGCTTCTTTCACCCATAAGATTCAGTTCCCAAACAAAAAAGAGCGAGTTGTCCAATCAAGTGACATTTTGGTTGTACTCTTTTTTAGCCAGACAGCATGAAATATACACATTTGTGTCATCGGATTATCTCCAGTAGGCTACAGATCAGCCACTTGCAAAATCTGGCATTGAAGTAAATAAACAGATCACTCGACATTTTGACGCCGGGTTCTCAAAAACGTGACCATGTACAATGTAAATATGAGGGCCTTCTGTCTGGACTACTGGCTGTTTCAATGGGTGATTTTCAGGGTTTGATTCTTATACCGACTTCATTCTCTAACTACGCCAATAATGTTGCACTGCTGCCGGTGACTCTTTCACCTCTAAACAGGCGACACTATTGTGTAAACATTTGGCCGTCCGACATTAAATTCTGTGCAGACTACCTTTCAACATACAGTAGCTTCAATAAGGTACAACACGCTTCTCTTGATCTGCAACAACTGCTCAACTCCAGTAAAACAAAATGCATGCTCTTCAGTCCTATTAACAGTCTCACCTTAGATGGATCTGAGTTAGACTTAGAATATGTTGATAGCTATATATTATAAGACACTATATTGTGTGAATAGCTTTTTCTTCTTCTTGAGAAATAGGAAACAGCAGATTATTAGGGTTTCAGCAGTTCACTGGTGAAAATTGTGTTTGTTCCAGCTCATTATTCTTATCATTCTTCCGGCAAAAAAGTGTGTTTTTTGCCAATTCTCGTGAGTTTAAATGTCTAAAAGGTTTATGGTAGTAAAGGGCCAAGGGCCGCAACTTCTGGTGCAGTGGCATGCAAGTCGGCCTCATGGTGGCGCTGTCACAAGCCTCCAAAGTCTCACTTTTTGCAAGTTCACCACGCCCCCCCCCCTTGTGTCCTAGAGTCTTGAAAAATGTTTTTATTGCGATATACAAATTCTTACAAAGGCCTTGTATTTTCCACAACATATACAGCTTAGGTCTGAGCTAATACAATTTAGATACATAACATTTGTAATAATAACATGAAATGTAATAGAACAAACATAATTAAATAAATAATAATAACAAAATAGAAACAAATAATTTAATCAATGTTACTTTCTTTTCTTAAGGAGTCCAGTCAAATTTCAAGTTTGATAAATGGTTTTATATATTCCGGGCTTTCTTAGATTTTAACGATTTCAGTGACTGCAAGTAAAGTGATATTTCATTCAAAAATTATCCTAAACATGGTAGGGACTTTTATCCATTTTCATTTGTGTAAAAAAATATTTTGCTAGTATTATTCAATTGTTAAATAAAAATTCTAAGGTTTTGTCCTTCAATAATAAGACAAATCTGATATTTGGCTTAATCCAGAGTTGGCATAATTAAGAGTAAAATACTTTGCGAGTCAATTGCTGACCAGCAATACAAATGTTTGATCTATTTAATGGAACCCGGCCGTCCATATAGGAAATTATATTCTGGAAAAAATGGGTAAACAGGGATTTTGCTGGAGTATATTTTAATTCTGAAAAGGGCTAATGTTGCAGATTAGGAGAACAGACGTGGCAGGTTAGAAGAACAAGGTTATGGTTAAGATTATGCTGAGCTTAATTTCTAAATGGCATAATCGCTACCCTCAGGCTTTGCCCCAGTGGTTAGAACATCGAGATCAATATCAAAAGTCAGAAATAAGGGTTTTTGACTTTTTTCATTATAGGAGAGTTTATATCTGTGGTTCTATTTGTTCACTACATTTTAACCTCAAAGTCATTAAATGCTCAGCTCTTTTATCCTACCTTCTATCCCTGTCCTCTCTAGACTCTTTAAGGGGCAGAAGCAATCCATGTTCCGACTCTGTTGCCCAATTCAATCAATGCTCATAACACATAACGGACACATTATACCATGTTACTGCTTGTGATGACCATGACCTGCCACTAGATGGTGACATAGATGTTTTCTTTTTATTATGTTAAAGAGACCTTGTAAAAGAGATCTTATTCTCAGCTTGGCTGTTTAAATGAAGGTTAAATAAAATAAATAAGAAAAAACATATAACATGTTGGCACATGAATGTCTTTTAAATGTTTATTACAAGTTCTCCCATAACATTGGCTATTATTGAGATAACAAATACTAGGTTGTGATCTGTGTGTAGTAACGTCTTTGCCTGTCTACTTTTAAAGGATGTGTGTGTCTGTCACCCTGTCAATTTGCATGTATAGATTAATAGTGAGACAGTTTTAGCCTCCTCATCCCTCTTTCTGCCGCTCTCTCTTGTGTCTCTCTTTTATTCTTGTCTTTTTATGTGGAACAGTAATGCAAAACAAGGGCAGAATTTGATGGTAACAAATAGCAACCTTAGTTCAACTCCTAGTAACCTTGTCAAGACATAAATGGTATCAAAAGTGGGATTCATATATTTTAAATGGTATATTAACCGTTAACGTGAACCCCACCTGCCCAAGTGCACAACCAACCCACCAACATACTGACCAAACTTAATTACCTGCTTACCAGACTGGTAAGCAAAACAAACAAACCTGACTCCTCACCTGTGACCCTACCTGTTCATCACACTCCCCTCTCCCCTCACCTTTATCCAGTACTCTGTTAAATGTCATAAACAACCACCACAAACTGACCTACTGGCTAACCTGCAACGAATCATTTCATATTGTCATGATATGTCCTTACATGAGCTTAATGACTATACTAGGTCAAATGGTGTATCTTCTGAATTGTAAATATAACATATCAGTTGACCTTTTATTAAATACATAGAGCAGCTCATCAGCCATTTGATAGAAAACAGACATACTAAAAGCCCATGTTTGACAGATATTATTCCCATTTTGCACAAATATTCTCAGAATGTGATACATTTTCTCGGATTTGTCTCCAACAGCTCCTGTAAACAAAGTGAAAATGTCCTCTTGTACAAATAGTTACTTATTAAAAGGTATTATATTATTAACAGATATGTAGACAGTATGGCTATGTGTCTAACAGAATGTTTTGCAGGGGATGGTCTATGGCAACACCTATGGTCTATGACCTCACTCTTTTATTTACATACTCCCGGAGACAGTCCTGCATTCTCTCACTGTGGATGATCTGCTGAGGAACAGACTGTAATATCCATCCCTGTAGAGAAAACATGCACACACACACACACACACGCATATGCACACACAGACAAACAGAGAGGTAAGATACATAATACGAAATGAAATGAGCCTACTGCAAAAAATCCTCCTTCTCATCATTTATACATACATTATTTGTTTCTAACATCTGCAACCTAGAAAACATTTGGCCTGTCCCATGACTGATGCCTCCTTTAACCCGGTGCTCTTTGTCTGCAGAACGCACGTCTCTGGACAAAACTATCAACATGGGCCATCACAACCTCCTTCAACACCTCGGCATCCTTAAGACCAATGCAAGGATACTGTTGGTGAACTTTAGCTCTGCACTCAATACCATCCAGAACTACAACAAGACCAACTTTCTGGATCATTAACTTTCTGACCAGCAGGCTGCAACACGTATAGATGGCTGAGCCCATTTTGGAGTCTTTGTCCCTCAGGACTGGAGTACCACAAGGATCTGTGCTCTGGCCCTTCCTCCACCCCATCGACACCAACAGCTGCACCTTCAACAATGCATCCGTCATGCTTAGGTGCACTCATCAATGACAACAATGATTCCATGTACCATGGCGTGATTGACCGAGGTTCCATCATGACCTAAATATCCTGTGGCTCTTTCCTCATGTTGTAGCCCACAGCAGCAGGCCATCCATTGAATAGTGACTAATAAGATGAAACTCACCACATCAGGACACCTTCATATGATGAACAAAATAGATGCACTATATACAGCCTCTCTACATCTACATATACAGTACTGATACACTGAATCCATGTAGATTATACTGTATATTCAACACTCATATTCATTCTCTGATATTCCTGGCCAGTAGTATAGATATCCATGCATTTTATTGAAATGATGCATGTTTAATGTAATTTATTTTTTATTTCATTTGGTATCCACATACTGTATCCATTTTTTTGGTTTAGAGTTCTGTATAATTGAATAAATCTGTATAATTGAATAAATCCATACAAACGTCCTAAAATGGCCCGCACAATATTATTGGCACCTTCTAGAAGTAGGTAGAAATAATTACATTTCCACTAGGTGATCCCACTTTACTTTGGAAATGAATTGAACTTGTCCGCGGTGAGTGACAGGTACTCGTAATTTGAAAGACACTAATTCAACCAGAAGTCCCATGCCACTATAACCAACCCTCCAGGACGCGGCAGGGAAAGAAAACCTAATGGAAGATTTTAGCAAAGGTTTGTTCAAATTGTGGAGAAAGTACCTCAATCAACTCCCACTCAGATTTAAGCTGATTCAACTTGAACCATCCGTCACCAGCTATGGTTTGGCACCAACAGTATGAGACCCAATGCTGAGAGAGAGACCTAAGAAAGACAGACTACAATTTTCCAAAACACACCTGAACACGCCACAATCCTTCAGGGAGAACCTCCTGTGGACAGTTGAGACCAAATAAGAGCTTCTTGGTAAAGCACACCATATCCGCGTTTACAGAAAACTAAATGAAGACTTCAAAGACAAGAACACCTGCCCCACGGTGAAACATGGAGTAGGTTTCGCGTGGCTTTGCCGTGTCTCGATGGCATTGTGAGAACAGAAGAATACCAAGGCATTTTGGAGCACAATGTCAAACCCAATGTCAGAAGGCTGGGTCTCCGTTGAAGGCCAAGGGTCTTCCAGCGGGACAGTTACCCCAAACACCCAGAACTGAAGCACATTCCAAACCGTCAGTACAGAGGTGCAGGAAGCTCACTGAAGGCTGTAGGAAGCGTTTGATAGCAGGTGTTTTGCCCGAAGTCTGTGCCCCAAAATATTGAGTCCAGTGTGTCAATAACTTGGTCAGTTTAATTTCTGTTTAATTTCTGATTTGAAAGGATATATTAAATTCTGAAACAGAAACAAAGGTTCTGTAATATTAACAGTTAAATAAGTTATTTCAGAGACTATATCCTTTGATCAATTTCTATTTATTTTTTGAGATCATGGTGAGGTTTTTGAATAAATTGCAATAGTGCCTATATTTTGGAACACAATTCTATATGCCCACTACCTATTTGTATGTAATTTAATGTCAACATTAAGTAGAGGTTGTGTATTCTGTCACTATATGTTGTCTATCACAAACATCACCATTACACCAAATACACTTCTGAGTGCATGTACTGTACATTTTCTGATGTTATGACATATTTTACCATTACTGTGTGGCAGATGCTGCCATAGGTCTTGTCTCCTGCTTTCAGGTACTTCAGGGACGTCCTGACAAAGTCCTCTGCTGTCATGGTCACCAGGTTGGGCTTCTGGTAGCCTGTCATGGGGGTGGACACCCCAAACGGAGCCACTGTCTGGGACACAGAGACAGGTAGAGAGAGTGAAGCAGACAGGTAGAGAAGGGCTAAAATGGATCTCAGCTCCATCTAGTCAAGACAGGAAGTGAATTTAACTTCCAATTAAACAATTGAAAGATCGGACCGGAACGTTCTCATTACAGTTTTTTGATGTTGCAAGTTATATGGACAGTGTGCGGGAGTTCTTGTTCAACACTTTTTCGACCTTTGGTAAATCTCCGATTTACACAGGATTAATCCCTCCTCTAATACAAGATCACAAACGCAAACTAAACTAATCTATTAATATTCAGTCAGTAAATGCACAACTAATTTGAGTGCACTCGCCCTGAATGTATATAAATGAAAAATAAGCTAATGTACCTGTATCACGATTCCTTTTTCTTTATATTCAGCCTGCAGACCTTGAGAGAACCTCTCCACAAAAACCTGTACGAACACAGCAAGACAGATATTGAAATCCCTTTGCTATTTGTTAGATAAACTATTAATTCCAGAAAAATCTGGTACAACTGACAAGATTGTGCTGTACTTATATGAAGCTAAGTGAAACGATTGCAAAGTGAAAAAGATAGCAGATCTGTACAAGCCTTTGATGCGCAGTACATGGTGTACATGGGGGAGGGAACACAGGCAACACCAGAAGAGATGTTCACGATCACTCCTTTCCCTCTGTTGAGGCATTACACAGTCAGGTTCTCCTCCTTTCATCAAGTTTCATCAATAACGTGTGTTTATCCAGCATTTAACATGCAGGAGTCGATCAATTTCAGTTTAAAGAGAAAAAGACGTGGACTTCTGAACACGTCATTTAACTAATGGGTGTCTAGTGTGACCATGAGGGGGAAAAACGCTCTCTTCAACCACACCTCTTCTCCATCCCTGGCAGGACTATTTGGCTCATCTGTGGAATAAAGGATAAAGGCTTGTCAGAAACAACGAGACACAAGCGTAATCTCCACCAATGGGCTTTCATATCAGCAGGTCGTCTACCCACCTTCACCAAGGCTTTCACATTGCAATTGATCACTTTAGTAATTCTCTGAAAGGGAAACAAAACAAAAGAATGGTTATGTGTTTTTCTCTTCTGTTTCCCATCAGGTTACATCGAAGTCATAACTGCATTATTCCTGCATTGACCATTTTATGACATTGCGAAGAGCATAGGATGAAGGTGAGGGTTGAGGAGAGGCTGGGGAACACGTGAGGTGTGAGGACGGGTGAGGTGTGAGGACGGGTGAGGTGTGAGGACAGGCCGGAAGGTGGACCAGGAGTGTCTCACCTGGGTCAGATCCTTGATTTGTAGGAACTTGCTGGGAATATGACTGGGCAGAATCCCAACATTATTCACTGCACATATCGAATAAGACAACGATTGGTTAATGCTTCTCGGTAGCATTCACTGACATCAGTAGATTAATATCACTCCCGGTTGTCTAAACAATACTCAGATGTTCTACCAGTTCCACTAAGACTGAATGACACCAGGCCCCTCTTGTCAAAATCTAAAGCTCTATATACCTAATACACCAATGTTTAGGCCTTTCAGCTCCTCCTGAATTTGTTCGTACTTGTCATCTTCAGTGAAATCTGCAACAATCACTTTCACTTTCTGGCCTGTGGTTTGTCCTGTAAAAAAGCCAACATGGAGTTCAAGAGATGCATTAATCCTGTAGGACCTAAATTTAAACCGCAAATCTCAAAGAAGAAGAAAGGACAATAGTTCAGGCCACCTATTTCCAGTGCCACCTGGTCCAGTTTGTCCTTGGTTCTGCTCAGGATCACAATGTTCAGCCCACGTCCTGCTAGCTGTGCAGGTTGAATAGAACCATATAGATTTAGTTTTGGACAGGTGTGATAGGGGAGATCAGATTTGGTTGTCTCACAATATGTCTGTTAATAAGTACTTGTTAATCCCAATCTAACAATTGCTGTATAATCGTTTTAAAGGTTGGTTGTGGATCAAAAATCATCAGGATATAATGAAGTCTACCTGGCCAAAATAAATGTCTGAACATGTGCTCATCAAGTTCTGCATGTGTTGATTTTCTACTCAATTTATAGACCTCCAGAAAATTTAATGGATTTAGATCAAAGCTGAATCAATGTCAACAGAATTACAGTCCTGATACCAACCCAACACATTGCTGTTTCTCCTAATATTTAAAAGAGTCTTGTTAGATACTCTATATCAGTGCTATAAAATCCACACAGCAGTGTGACAACCAGCCCTGTTCTCCACAGGAAGTGGTGAATGATACAGTGGTTTGATAGAACCACAGGAGTTATGGATGAATACAGAGGTTTGATAGAACCACAGGAGTTATGGATGAATACAGAGGTTTGATAGAACCACAGGAGTTATGGATAAATACAGAGCTTTGATAGAACCACAGGAATTATGGATAAATACAGAGGTTTGATAGAACCACAGGAGTTGTGAATGAATTCAAAGGTTTGATAGAACCACAGACGTTATGGATAAATACAGAGGTTTGATAGAACCACAGGAGTTATGGATAAATACAGAGGTTTGATAGAACCACAGACGTTATGGATGAATACAAAGGTTTGATGGAACCACAAGAGTTATGGATAAATACAGAGGTTTAATAGAACCACGGGAGTTATGGATGAATACAGAAGTTTGATAGAACCACAGGAGTTATGGATAAATGCAGAGGTTTGATAGAATCACAGGAGTTATGGATGAATACAGAGGTTTGATAGAACCACAGGAATTATGGATAAATACAGAGGTTTGATAGAACCACAGGAGTTATGGATGAATACAGAGGTTTGATAGAACCACAGGAGTTATGGATAAATACAGAGCTTTGATAGAATGACAGGAGTTATGGGTAAATACAGAGGTTTGATAGAGCCACAGGAGTTATGGATGAATACAGAGGTTTGATAGAACCACAGGAGTTATGGATGAATACAGAGG
>JACXGI010020597.1:0-10970 GCA_016801175.1 Esox masquinongy | reverse complement strand
GGGAGTAGCTACGCCAGAAGAACCTGAAGATCAATGGAGGACATTAGCAAATTGGAGTGCTAGATCACAGATGAACAGGTCGCCATTTTGTTTTCCTGTGAAACCGTTTCATGCATGTAGGTTACATGATGGTCTCTACCTGCCCTTGAAGAACATCTTCTCTCCACGAAGTGTTGTGACAGCATCCAGAACCAGGGAGCGGTCACAGGCATCAGGGGTGGAAGGGGGTGTAGGGTCTGGCTTGCCTGGTTTGGGGTTCACATCTGGGTTTGGGCCTGGAGGACGCAGAGACATTAATCAGAGTTCCAGTATGGATTGGACATTTAGGTCTTATTATTTAGTTATCTGGAGATTAATTATAGCAAGTTTTTTGCCTGAGCCTGTTTATTGATCAATTAAAAGGAAAATAAGTGAAACACAACAATATTAGGCTAAAGAGGGAAGAAGAATTATAATTGAATACTGACCATAAATGTGCTGGATACCATTGACATCATCACGGGGCAGAGAGAAGGTTCTGGGGTCTGTGTAGGTGTACATTGGGAACATCAGTGCTCCAGGGTCTTTAGAATGGCTGAGACCCAGGGAATGGCCAAACTCATGGGCAGCCACCAGGAACAAGTTGTACCCTATATAAGGAAAATACCATTACTACACATCTACTCTTTTGGGGTAACTTTCATGACATAACACCCAGGATTGTCATACAATTGTAACAGGGTAAATAAAGTAGATGATTCAAATGTGTTGTGATAGAAGGTCTTACCTCTGATTGAGCTGAAGCTGAAGTCCTCATCTTCATCAAAATGAACATCTCTTCCAATGCCAGGGCCAGGGGCAAATGCATGGGCAAGGATGTCACCAGGGCCATAGAAGGGGATGTTATCACCATGATCTACACAAATGGGAGAAATCAGAATGTGAGGTTTTTCAGTTATTCTAGCCTTACGGATTGTGGTTGTTAATCACTGTGCAGACGGGTATTTGTTATCTTATTTCAACTTTATTTCAGCTGGTAGTAAAACTGATGCCCACAATATGTCTGGGTTAAGAATACAATTTGACCCAATAATGGTTTTACTGACGTTTAGCATCAACTACTTATCACTTTCTATTGGACACTAGACAGCCAGTGCAAAATGTGCTTTTAGACATAGCCCATATGGAACATACAATTTCTACACTCTTCTAAACTCCTCTGTAAAACACCATTTAAACCCTACTAATGTTTCTCTCACAAATTAATCACAAAATGTAAGTAATTAAATTACCTTACTTTGATGAAGTAATCCAAACCCTACATTATTTTATATCAAAAGTTGCATTACAAGAGGAAACTTCCTCGAAAACACTTCAAACTAAGTTTAGTAATTTGTCATTTCAACAGGGATTTTCAAGTTTCATGCTGCTGAACTAGCCAATGGAGTTAGTTCTCCCAGTAATTGCACTATTTCGTAGTAACGTAGCCACACAAATGTTTGTGTATAATAAGTGACACAAGAAGACACTTTCCTCTGGGGCAAGTAATAGACACGGACTGATACTTCTAAACAAAACTGACAGATAAATACAGGAAGTATCAGCACAACTAGAAATAGGAATTCTTTTGCAAGTGTAACAATATTCTCATGGGAAGGAAACCTTGAGGTAAATGTTCCCTCCAAAGTGAATTTGAGAGGAAGTTCCCTCTGGCAATGCAACGTTTGTTATAGTGGTTGCAAGGTTTCACTTGATTCATTTTGACAATGCTAGTTAAACTAACTCAAGGCTGGGGCCAAAGTAAACAATGGCTTATTGAGAATCTTGACACCATGAGCCTTCAGACATAAAATTAGTTCAGAAAAATTACTTTAAGAATGCGTACCTCCTCTTGTAAAGGAGATCATGATGCCTGCAGTACCACTGTAGATGCGGGTGAACCTCAGGGGGGTAACCTTTGCCCACACCTGTAGTGCTCTCTTTATGGACTGGTCCACCTCAGCTACAGACATGTCAGGTGTGTAGTTCTCAATCCTGAAGAACACAATGCACCAACAGTCAACATCAGAAAACAGTTCTCAATGTTCATAATGTCATCTGTGAAACATGAAAAAAGGACTATCATCCAAAGCACGTCAGTGTATAGCTTGATTTACAGCATGCAAATACAAATAAAATACATATAATTCTTCAAATTACTAAAACAATTGAAATCAATAACAAACAACTGATTTTCATTTTGAGTGTTTCCTAAGTTCAATGACAACTTCATAGGTTTTTTCCATTTTGACATAGAATCAATTGACATAGAATCAATTCACCTGTAAGTAATTACTTTACCATGGTCAACTTTGTCTGTCTCACCCCTCACCTGTAAGTAATTCATTTACCATGGTCAACTTTGTCTGTCTCACCCCTCATCTGTAGGTAAGCTGATTTGTCTTCCACTTCAGGTTGTCGAGGGTGCTAAAGTGCTCAATTTGAACATCAGGTAGGTACAAGGGACAGTCTGAAAGTATTCTTACATATCTTTGTGAATCCTAGGAATGCATCTCTTTAAATTTCCTGGTGTCCGGTTTAACATAATGAGGACATGAGCCCTTGGACCCCACCCCAGGACTACCATGCCCTAATGACTCTTGGTTGGTACTGTCCAAAGTCTTCCAGGATGTGTTGCAGATCAAGTTGCTGCCTCATGATTCCTGCGGCCACTGCCCATCTCATTGTCCATGTCCTTGTCCACCTGGTTATGCACCTGACCGATTCTGTTTATGGACTCTGGACACAGCCCACATACATTAAATGAACGGCTTGTCTTCTGATCATGCAAAACATTGACATAGCCCAAAAGGTTATGTACTCTTATGATCTTCACCTGGCAAAGTCAAAAGAGGAATGGCCACCCCTCAAAGGCTGGTTCTTCTCTAGGTTTCCTCCTAGAGTTTAGACCCCAGTTGGAAGATTTTCCAAGCCACTGTGCATTAACTCTTGTGGCTAGCTCTTTGGGATTTCAGGCTGTGTATCTGTAAAAGCACTTTGTGACAACTGCTGAAAATGTACTTGAATGATTGATTTGATGAAATGTTGAAACATTTGGTAAATTCATATAGCTACAGTATATTTGTGTCACTGTATGGGTGTTGGTAATATATTGTTTCACATTCTAAATTAGAGTAATTTTGTAGTATGCATCCTTCCATCATTCTGCATCTATAAGAGAGAAGAGTTCTATCCATCATGTAATGTTTAGAAAAGATGATATATTGATTCATGAGCAACAACAAAAAAGTGTTATAAACATTAGATGTGATAGACTTATTGGCTGCTGTCCTATTTAACATGTCCCAACCCCAAAGTAATACAAATCTGTCCTATATAGTCCTAGCAGAAGTGGATTAACCATACATTGGTGGATTCACCTGATGGCACCGTGTTCTAAGACTTTTGAAACACCAAGCTAACCACCAAAATTAAGGTTTGAGCCTTGACTGTGCTGTTAAGTCACTAAACTCGAGCAAATCCCTCTGGACGGCTGACACATGTAAAGGTTTCTGAGATTGTCAAGTGAGTGAGCAGGTCCTCAGACATGTTTTCACTCATGAAGGGCAGTGTGGCAAACAGCAGAATATGGCTTGACACCAATACCACTTAGGAAAGACAGGATCTTCAGCTCTACCAAATTCATTGGGAGTTTTTATTATGATTCAGGGTATTTTTTATGCTTTATTTGGCAGGAGGGTGTGGAATGAGTTTTTGCTGAAACAGTAGTGGGCTGGATTCAATCGTATTAGTCATGTTATGTCTAATATGTGTGTAATAAAGACGTAAATCACTGATGTTATTAAAGATTACTCTGCAACATACAGTATCAACCATTTCATACGTCCTGTCACACGTTATGTTGCTATGTACAGTAATATTCAAAAGTTTGGGGTCACTTACAAATGTCCTTGTTTTCTAAAGAAAAGCAATTTTTTGTCCATTAAAATATCATCAAATTGATCAGAAATAGTGTTAATTTACATTGTTAATGTTGTAAATGACTATTGCAGCTGGAAGCAGCTGATTTTTAATGGAATATCTACATAGGCCCATTATCAGCAACCACCAGTCCTGTGTTCCAATGGCACGCTGTGTTTGCTAATCCAAATTTATCATTTTAAAAGGCTAATTCATCATTAGAAAACCCCTTTCCAATTATGTTAGCACAGCTTAAAACTCTTGTGCTGATTTAAGAAGTAAAGAAACTGGCCTTTCAGTATCATTTTGATTACAGGCTAAAAATGTCCAGAAACAAAAACAATTATCTGAAACTCTTAAGTCTATTGTTGTTCTGAGAAATGAAGGCTATTCCATGCGAGAAATTGACAAGAAACTGAAGATCTCATACAACGCTGTATACTACATTCATCACAGAACAGCGCAAACTGGCTCCAACCAGATTAGAAAGAGGAGTGAGAGGCACCAGAGCACAACTGAGCAAGAGGACATTAGAGTGTCTAGTTTGAGAGATAGACGCACAGGTCCTCAACTTGCAGCTTTATTAGATAGTACCCACAAAACACCAGTCTCAACGTCAACAGAGAAGAGGCAACTCCAGGATGCTGGCCTTCTAGGCAGAGTTGCAAAGAAAAAGCCATATCTCAGACTGGCCAATAAAAAGAAAAGATTAAGATGAGCAAAAGAACACAGACACTGGACAGAGGAAGTGTTATGGACAGAGAAATCTAAGTTTGAGGTGTTCAATAAGAAGAACATTCGTGAGATGCAGACCAAATGACAAGCTACTGGAGGAGTACGTGATGCCTCCGTCCAGCATGGTGTATGCAATGTGATGGTCTGGGGGTGCTCAGCTAGCACATAACATCTAAAATCTTCTATGTGTGAATATTTAGCGACAGCAGTTAAAGTGGTTACCAGGCTGTTTCAACTTTTTTTGTGCATATTGCCTAAAGGTCGCCGAAACATCACTTCTACAATTCCATAGCCTACTAAGGCCATAGAGAATTTTAAAGTTGATAGTATTGACTTTGTTCTTTAATTGTCTGTTACGATTTTGAGAGTAACAATTGAGGGGGTGAACATATTCATTTTAACCAGTTCTAATTGAGTGAGAAAGATTGTTTAATAACATTGAATATTTGTCAAATGTCTAACCTGCATTAATGCAGCCAGTTGTGTACGCTACAATAGAGATCACAGTTCGCAACAACAGATTGTCATGAAGAGTCGTCAGTTATGATGTCAAAATAGCAACAGATGCCTCCCACCTCCTGCACACACTTTGCAATACCTTATATTTAACTGAACAGACACCACTGTTACCAACGTTGGTTGGCGCAGAATATGACACTGCTAGTTGGCTGATAAAGAGGAAATCTCAGTTTAGTCTGACTTGATCTCATTTTAAAATAATGCTTATTTTATACATGAGTGTCGTACTCTGGTGGAAGATCCCAGTGTCCTGGCCAATTCCAATGAAGAAAAGTCATGTCTGTATTGAGTAATGACTGTGAGACAGAAATTATCTTAATGACGTCTACTGCATCCTCTGAAGGAATCTTCCCATTCTTATTCACAATATACAGCAAATACCTGAGGCTCAAACATGGACTGCTTGGCAGTGGTATATGAAATATTATTTGTAATTTATATTACAATTATTCATGTTATCTGCAGATCCCAGGAAGAGAAGCACCAGCTTCTGCAGGAGCAAACTGACATCCAAATAAAGAGGAAACTTGGAAAGATATTGAGCAAGTTGTTTTGGCACAGCCCATTCCACAGAATGGACAGAGTTGGCACATTTTAGTGAACATTACATTGGTCCCTAACAGAAATCTTAACCAACGTGGGGCACCAGTCCATGTAAAATTAACAGGACCACTCAATGGAGAGAAGCACTAGCAAGAAATTCAAAAAGCAAATTATGAAATAAAATTTGAAAAAGTTCAAGTTGGCCTGGCTGTGTAAATGCAGTCTACTGGATCTTGCGTGAGATCCACAGAATCTTTGTCAATCTGTCTAGTAAATGGCAGGCTATGGTGCATTCATATTCCATAAACCATAAATCCTCTCCTTTGTGACACAAAAGCTGGTCTTACCATTGTAATCAATTAGTACAAAGAGTCATCACCGGTAGCAGAGTTTCATCAAGGATGACCATGTGCAACCACCAGATATTTGAAATCACCCATGAGAGAATTTGTCACTATGCTCCCATTTCACAATGCGAAACACTACTATCAATACATGGAAATTGCCTCAGTCAAACAATTCAGTAATTGGCCTCGAAAGAACTTCAGGTTAAGTCAGATTAACATTGCAGTCCAACACTGACCTTCACAAACTTCAAATACATTCTTACTAATAAGGAATTAAGTAGTGTTATAAAAACATATTGGTATTTCCTTAATGAACAATTTACAAAATGATTCCCTTCGTAGTAGTGGCAATTGCCATGAACTACAACATAGGACAATGTCATATGAGGAGACTGGAGCATTTCCTGTTTAAGATAAAAAAATTTAATAACATTGAAAATGGGTTTCGGGTGAAAGGTCAAATCATTTTTTGGTTGTCTCCTCCTCCTTCGACATGGTCTTGATGATTTCTTCCTTCTTGGCTGCTATGCGCTCCTCTCTGCGCTTACGGGCCTCCTTGGTCTTCGAACGGCGAGCCTCAGCCTGGTCACTGGTGAGAGACAGAACAGAGAGGTCAGAGGATGCAAAGACATTAGAGCCCAGGTTCTAGAGCAGAGCTGCCAAACAGATTCAGGAGATCTACCATCCTGTAGGCATCCACAGGTGTGACTAACCTGACTTAGCTTTTCATCTAGCATGATCAGAATCAGGTGGGCTAAATTAATGTTGGAAAGAATTCCTATAGGACTGTAGCTCTCCCTGAACAGGATTGGGCAGCCTAGTCCTACAGGCTGCCCCGATAGATTTAATTAGTCCAGGACACATTTAAAATTAGCGGTAATTAGCCAATGGATCTAAATGTGACTGGATTACAAATTTGAAGTCAATAAATATTGGTTTCAGCTAGGTAACAGGCAGCAGTCTTTAAGGTTGACAGCAGCTGTAGTGTTGACTTACGACAGGAGCTTCTTGCGAGCCTTGTCTGCCTTCAGCTTGTGAATGTGCTCCATTAAGATGCGCTTGTTCTTGAAGACATTGCCCTTCACCTTCAAGTAGAGGCTGTGGTACCTGGGGAAAGAACAATGTCAATGTTATGACAGCCACTAGGCCTTCGATAGCCAGTAAGAAAGTTGTGGGGAATTCCTGGCAGGACACACATTGGTCACAAACCATTCCTCTTCCACAACACTGCCCCCCCATTTGTCTTGAGCACCCAAGCACCAATCGCTACGCTGTTATGAGGAAGCTCTTGCTTCAATGTGATAAAATCCCCATTAAAGGATAATCACATTTTTCATTTAGTTTATAAGTGGATTAGCTTCTCTTATGGAACATGAAAAAGGGGCTGGCTGAGACTAGAAAAGATTATAATGGACATGTTTTCATTTACAAGACCAAACATCAGAATTAACACCCCATTTGCAGTCACACCTCACATTAAGTTAGCTAAAGCCAATACACGACAAATTAAGTTACGGTCAGTCTCTTGCAATAAAATGATCATTCCCACCATGTGTGGCTCCAGACTGCAACATTTTAGTGGCGTTCTTTCAACCCTTGCATGTTTCTGCTTATATTTATGGTTGCATTGTCTAACAGTGCCACAGCGTGGTTTGGTGGTTGCTCCGTAGCCAACCGGAAGGCCCTGCAACGGGTGATGAAACCCGCCCAGTACATCACGCGTACCCAGCTCCCAGCCATCGTAGACCTCCAGCACAATCGGTGTCTGTGCAGGGCACGCGGCATCATCAGGG
Organism: Esox masquinongy; assembly: GCA_016801175.1. Lineage (NCBI taxonomy): Eukaryota > Metazoa > Chordata > Actinopteri > Esociformes > Esocidae > Esox > Esox masquinongy. The sequence continues at coordinate 3,094 of JACXGI010020597.1, read as the reverse complement.
ACACTTCACATCCATGCCACAAACTGTTTGCCCTCCTCCCATCAGGCGGGCCGTACAGGTCTCTCCGTTCTCAACCAGCAGGCTCAGAAACAGTTTTTTTCCATCCACTGTAACCCTGCTGTACTCTGTGACTTCCCATCACTAACTACACCCACCCCTTGTACTACTGGACTCTGTCACTGCCAACTCTGATAAGGAAGTTTTACAACTCTGATAAGGAAGTTTTCATTTGTCTACCGGTACGTGTCATTGCTGTTATTCCTGTATTTCATTTGCCCATGCCGACTTGCACCTTAAACTTGCCGTCATTGCACATTTAGAACTGCCACTGTACTTGCATTTTGAATTGTTACATACACATGTCTACCTCGGGAACCTCATTGCTGCTATCCCTGCATTTCAGTTGCACATGCTACAGTACTTTACTCCTTAAAAATATACATACCTAGCAAGCAAGCTTATTTATATAGCACAATTCATACATAGAAGCAATTCAATATGCTTTACAAAGAAAAAGTAAAATATATACAACTCCAGAAAAAATTAAGGGTCCACTGCACCTTTTTCTTTCCTTTCCAAAAAAGTTGAAAAGGAAAGTTTTGAGTGAGGAACAGAAGCGTTCAATTTGCAGTGGTCTCTTAATTTTAACGCTTCTATTCCTCACTCAAAACCTTCGTTTTGACTTTTTTGGAAAGGAAAGAAAAAGGTGCAGTGGTCTCTTAATTTTTTTCCAGAGCTGTATTTTTTTGCACGCAAATTACATTCCATTGTACTGTACTGTTCAATGACAATAAAGTTTAATCTAAATCTAAATCTCAATGCAGAGGCTCCCTTTTGATGTTGGGATTTTATATTATTATTTATTATTATTATTCATTTGTTTTTTAATCTATGTAACTTTGGTGTCTTGTTTCTGTGTTTGTGTGTCTTGTAAAAAGAAATACAAAATAAAATAAATGTATCAAGGGCAGGTTTCCCAGTTACATAATGCAGGACTCAGTGTTGTAAAAGTGCTTCATAAAAGATGCAGGTGGACACAACCTCTGTGGTCCATTTGTATGCTGCTCCTGGACTGGTTTATTTTAATACCAACATACACAAAAGGTCTGCACAAAGCATTGTTCTGAGTTAGTAGTAGAAAGTATTGAGCGTCAAAGATTTCATAACAGATTTGTTTCCTAACCTGTTAAGTTCCTTATCTTAAAGTTATCATAAAGTGCATCAGTTTTTTTAAGTGGGGTGCAATCGGTAGAACCTCATGGTTCTGAACGTTCATCTGTATTCAGTAAGAAGGCAATTTACACACAGAACGTTAAAACCATTTCCATTTCAAAAGAAAGGTAGAGAAATATATGAGAATACCTTTCCTCCTATCTGTGTCCTCAAACATATTTCGTCATTTTTAACAAAAATCTGTTAAACTATCACATTACGTCTATATTCAGGGGAAGGCAGATGTTTTAGGATACAGTGACATACACCGGTCATGGTTTCCATTAAGAACAGATGCAGAATTTATTAATAGATGCACACCACACACGCACAGAACTCTTCTTAATCACATTCTTCTTAAGGTTATTACTTAGTACTTTAGCTGCATTTAAGAAAAGGCAGGTTTCATTCATCTGTCATGTAAAGAAAGCGGGGAAACAAACATTTAGCCAAAATGTAATGCTGTTGTAATGCTCGATTTCGATAACATCTAATTAATTCAGAAAGTATGAAACAATATATTTATTGTCATTAGTTCATAAACAAACTGACGTGGCTGATTTTGAACTGACACTGACTGATACTGGCTTTAACAGAAAATGCTGCACCACACCTGCTGCGTTAATTGCAGTTAAATTCAGATCTTTAGAGTTAGTGAGGCCTCAAGCCAATGGAGCACTCTGGTCTCTCTCACAGACAATCGGTAAAGATCTACATCAACCTAGCCAAACCTGTTGCATATCTGGGAAATCACACAGGTGCAACCTTTTTAGTTCACTTCTTCCTAAATGAGACCCTTGACAGTTTTTAGTAGTCAATACACAAATGCTCAGTTACACCCAGTCATTAAGAAATGTAGTGATTTCAGTAATAAACGTGTTTTGATAGATTCTATGTATCTAATCATCTCAATGAGAAAAACAGTTGTAAAGTGTTCAGGTTTTTTGTAAATCTTGTTTTGTAGTGATGAGTAGTAATTCAGTATGAAGGTTTCATGTAGGATCTCTGTCAGGACATTTCCCTTCGGAAGCGGGTTTGCCATGTGCTAGTTGCCTCACTCATTTTCAGAGATCCGCCACTAAACAAGTAACATTTATTCAACATTGGAAAAAATAAACATCTATTGATCTATAATGTTTCCACTAAAAATACACGAAAACAAAACTTATAACACAGATATCAAAATAACATCACTTTTATTTAAATATTCAAATTATAAATCTGTTTGGGTTAATTAATATAGTGGATATAGTTTACATTTTGTGGTTAAAATTTAATCGAGAAACAAGTCAAATAAATTTGGAAGATAAATAGATAATTTAATGTGACAAGAACATTTGTTAGAAAATAAATATGTAAACAAACAACTTTATATTAGAAAGAAATTACAAGTTTGGGATATGGCTACATTGATTATTGGCCACACAGCTACTACTTAGACGAAGGTTGATGTTGTAACAGGACAGGAAGTAATTGTTTCCCAGAACACGGAGTTGTCTTTTTGTCCACATGCTATACTCAAACATTAAGGGACCACTGAAGAGGTAGGTGAATCCTGAAAAGACATTCAGGGTAGAGAGGTTAGCAACATGCCACTCTTACAAATATTCAATACTAAATAAATCGGGAATATGAATTATAAGGACTGAATGGGGGACTTTTGGATATTTTATAAAAAAATATATATTTTCCTTGGCTTGGCACAAGAAAATAATATTTTTCTGGATTGCTGTTTCACACTCACCTTGGACTTGGAAGGCTGCAGTCACTTTGCTTGTCATGCCTGGGAACACTTCATCCACACGCTTGGGGAAACCTTTGTCCATCCTTTTCTTTTCTTCATCATAACTATGGCAACAGAAACAGTCATGAGATTGTGATA
>JACXGI010020596.1:0-10970 GCA_016801175.1 Esox masquinongy | reverse complement strand
ATGGCCAGGGAACACAACAAATGCATCAAGCAGTTTAGTGAGAGCTACCACCTTGCGAACTGCACGGCATAGCCTACAGTATTCTTGCTCAGATGTTCAGCATCACCGATGGAATACATGAAATGTCCACTGGCAAAATATCGCAAAACACGACACACTGCTCAACATGACCGCATTACTCCGGCGAGTGGCATTGGAGACGTCGGGCCATAGAAGCCGGCAAAGATACCGAATTCCCTCAGATGAGAATCAATATCTTTATTAGAAAACACCATCGGGGTAAACTAAAGGAGTTACACGGTCTTTAAACACCCTCGCCCTGCGAAGTGAGTCTCTCACAATCCGTGCGGCAACATCGATTGGGTTTTCTAAATGTGCCGGTCTTTTTGTGGCCGGAAGGGCGGTCGTTAACACCGAGTTAACGATAAAGATAACCTGCTCAGAGCAGTTTAGAGATGCAGCATAAATTGCCATGGCAGCATACCCCGGGTAAAACGTATTCAAATTTCGTAGTACGGGTTAATCGGGAAGTTACACCCCGACGTCACCAAGTTATTCCTGAAGTTACCTCGATAAGCCAGTTACCTCGCTTCGTAGTATACCCCTCAGGTATGTGTCTCATTTCAGTTGTAAGGTATTGTTTGTTATAAGTGCGACTATACTAAACCTGTGGTTTTCTTGTCATAGAGAGTTTGAAAATCCTCCTAGTGTCCTAACCTGTGCCTGCATTTTCTGACCTACGTTTTCTGGATTATTCCTTTCCTGTGTACTGACCTTCTGCCTGTCCTACAACTATGTGCCACCCTACTCCTTTTTTGTTGGATTTCCAATAAAAAATACAGCGCTCTGCTTGGATCCAACCACCTCTGTCTCTATGAGTGCATTCATTACACCCACCCATCACTAAACAACTTGGTAAAGTGAATCTTTCTACAAGACATAGCCATGATACTGGGACATCCTTGTGTACAAAGCTGTAGACAAGCTACTCCGTTGCTTCTCCTTTGCTCCTAACTATCAATATCCTCCTAATCCCAACTGTCAGATTTTAAAGGGCTGGTTGAGAAGTCTTTAAACACTCTAATTGTTTTTAATGCATTTTATTTTGTGTTATAAGAACACTGACTTCTTCCTGACCTTTGGGCAGGTCCATGTAGCAAAATAGTTTTTTAACCTGAAGCGTCTTTTCCTGATGGAAAAAAAAGGTAAATGAAATAAAATGAAGTGAACCCTTCCGACTACTTGTGGCTCATGGACTATATTTTTGCAATACTGTCATGTTAAATGGCATTTTGACATTTTCATTTTGCGGGTCAGGATATCAATTCCTGGATCGAATTGAGTAATACAAATGTATGCAGTGATCTAAATGTCAACTGCGGCACAAGATGAAAAACCTTGTATTAAAAGCTGAATTTGTGTCCTGTGTATCCTGCTTCCTCAGCAGACTGGCAAATGACGGCACCACCATAGGTAGTAGGTGTGATTCATTGAGAAATGAGAGAAATGCGAAGAGCCTGAAAACAAAGACTCTTCAGCAGCCCGGAGGGATCTACAGGATCATCCGTTTTAGGTGAGTTGCTGCTGTAATTCAACCAAAGCCACGAGCAGGCTGTTTCACACCTGAGTGTAGGATGATGTACCAGAGAATGGGCCGACTGTATGATCACTGCTCTTTGTTAGTAGCACTTAACTGATTTATTGGGATTCAACCACATTCAGACTGGCATTGACTTTTACACATAGACCCATTCTTTTACACATAGACCCATTCTTTTACACATGGACCCATTCTTTTACACATGGACTCATTCATGCACACAGCCGACCCCACGTATCACGACAACACACAGCTGTCAATTCTGGTCAAGTTCAGACAGTAGGCTACAAGGACAAGACGCGAGAGCCGGGAAATTTTGGGAACCAAATGTTTCTTAAGCACAATCTAGAAACTATTTACCAGAAGAGGAAAGCCGTAAAAGCTGCCAAAGAGCGTGGAGACATTGCTTGCCTCCTCTATGACAAGCTCCTTGTCAACCTTCTCAACACTGTTATTTTTCAGAGAACACGTTAAGTACTGCCAGTCAGTGTGCCTTAGATGGCTGACAAATGGCTAAAGAAATGGATAATAACATGATAGTTGGTGCTGTATTTTTAGATTTTCATGCAGCCATTGATATTATGATCAAGTTATGATTGATCGTAATTTGTTACCCGATACATGCTTCTCTTCCTTTATTCAAGGGTTGAAGAGAGATGAAAAAACTCTTCTAGTTTTTTTTACGTTCATAAAATGTCCAAATATAATAAAATTAGAAATAGCTCAGATACCCAAACCACATAAGACATGTCAACAGAGTTCTCTCCACAGTCCCAGAATGAAAGACAAACTCACAGCACAGTATAATTCAGAGTCACAAGAACATGATGATCACTTCCATCCTCAATTACTGTTGCACTGCAGAATGGCCTTTAAAATTCTGATAAAACATTTTCTCACTGCACAACAATGACCACGAAGAGGCAAATGCACACACTAACGCACACAGACCCAATCTGTGCACTGTTGTTAGTTATATTTTAAGACTGTGGGACTGTTTGGGTGTATCCGTTTTCTGTGATTTACACATGTTGCGTTTTCTGTGGGCGACGGAAGGAGAAGCTGTTCCATTGTCAGAATCTACTGGTGATCCTGATAAACAAATGAACCAATGAACACACTGTTTTCAGAGCAATTTGGTTCTTTTGCTAAATGTGCATGGTACCCTCTGCTTCAATCTACAGAAGACAGTGGTGTTGAGAAGTGCCAAGCCTTTGAGACACTAAAGCGCTCACTGGGTCTTCCTGGGCTTCTGATGTAATTAACATTGTCATAGCCTCTGCTCCTTCATTACCCGAAATCCCTTGTCAAAGAACAACATTCGGATGGACTGCAGCGCTGGATTATCATGCTGGATTCCTAACGTTTCCTTTCTCACCTCACACATAGAAACGAGAAGCTAGAGGCGTGTGTGTGTGTTTGTGTGTTTCCTTTCGCATAGCGGCACACCGCCTAAGAAAACGCTCCATGAATTGCTGTGGCAGCAGGCTATAAAGGTTACTGATGGCAACACAATCTCTTGTAGCTCTCCCGATCGATGGTCGGACCACTGAGAAATGATCGGAGATGAGAATAGCAGCAACCATGGGACTGTCTGACGTGTCTGCAGTGCAGAGGGAGGCAGCAAGGTATTAGATTAGCAGATCAGTGTCAGACATTACAGAACACATTATTGAATTCCATAAGATATAGATAGGCTCGGTACAGGGGTTTTTATGTATTAAAGCTTTGGAGGACAAATATCAATCTTTGACTTTCCTGAGCCTGCTGCCAGTTGCTGCGGTGACGCTAGGAAATAAATGGAACTATTTTTTAATGTCGGAAATGAATCTGTATGTGCGTCGCCAAATCCGGATGGTTGTGTATTCTCTATTGATTTATTTGTTTTTGTGACCTGTATGTAATTTACATATCAAATTGCCTGTCATATCAGAGACAATACCGAGACAATGAACTGATGAGATTAATATATCAAGACTAGGATTAGAATCACTCTGTAGAGTACGAGTCATAATTGATGCACATTAACAGGCCAGTGTCTAGGACAGAAAGACAACACAGGGGAAATCATAATCAGCCATTTTACAAACATTCTGGGTGAAAACATAAAGCTAAGATTTCCACATCAATTCGGGTAATTTTGCCATGATTAAAGCCAAGTGGGTCATAGGAGTACCAAGATGATTCCGGTCAAACGCTGTTTGCGGTCTTGTTGGTGTTTTCGGTGGTCGTCTTGTCATTGTTGTGGTGCTTCCCATCGGTGGTGACGGGATCCCCCACCCATGCAGTCCTCGGCACAGTGAGGGAGAACTAGAGTCAGGTGCCGGCCCAAACTGCCAGCATCTCAACCCAGTGTCTCCCAGCAACCTCAGCACTCACGGAGAGAAGTACAGCATCCTGAACGGACTCCTGTTCCCTACACGGCGTATAATTCACTGGTCAAAAGTAATTCACTCCAAGAGGAATGGAGGGTCGTTTCTGGCACTATGAAAAGGAGCCACGCTGCGTAGGTACACAAACCTGGCCCGGTTTAAACTGCTCCGGGTCTATGGCAGGAATCCGGCCCGGCACGACACAGCCACACTGGGGCCCTCCAGCTGGCGCGATCCGGCCTGCTTTATTCATCCCACAGACACGGTGGCAATCAACCACAAGCTTTGGATGGGGTTAGGGTAGGAACCTCTTCGCTAACACAACCATCCCCGGTGTGTTTTTCATACGGAGCAGATGGCCATTCTGTCATTTCATTCAAGTGAAAGGATAAGAGGAAAAGACTGAGGTAAACCGACTAGAGGAACGGACGCTGTTGGATCACACTAGAACAGGTTGTGCTCTGTTCCAAGATGTGCTGTACTGTATGTTCAGTGTCTGGGGGGTGTTCCACACTGTGTGGATTTATAATTACTGTGCTCAGCCCTATCTCTGACTGGAAATGACTGAGAGGCAGAGAGGTAAGTAGTGTGTGGGAAAGAGAGAGGGAGGGAGAAAGGTAGACAGATGGGAATTACAGAGGTAGGCAGTGAGGTAGAGAGAAGGAGGGAGAAAGTGGTAGACAGACAGATGGGACGTAGCGAGAGTTAGAGAGAAAATGTGGTGGCAGATATCCTAGCGCTCAGAGCGTTTGGGCAGTTGGACCGGCAGTCTAAAGGTCCCTGGTTCGAGTCCCTGAGAAAGCTGGGTGAAACATCTGTTGGTCCCTGAACAAGGTTCTCAGGATACGTTGCTTTGGAATATGAGCTTCTGCCAAATGAATCAGATGTAAATTTAGAGAGAGAGACAGATGGGAGAGAGGGAGGTGGAAGGATGTGCAGAACTCACATCTACCGCAACCGTGGGAGATCAAGCCTCTCCATGTTGAGAAGGCTCTGCATTTTCCAGCCGTGTCTATGACCAGAGCTCGTTAAAAAAATGCACGTGAGTGAATGAAGTCTGAACTTATCCCAAGGACGTGTCGTTGCATCGTTGGCAATGCTTGCATACAGTATATTACTACAAGTAGATTATGTCATTTATGCATGAGAGGCAGAGCAGAAACGACAGAAAGAGTTGACTCAGTCTCTATGTTATCTTTTGGTTCCAGCCCATTAAGAGTTAAGGCATAAGCTTTTTCCCCTCCAGGCTCTTCGCAGCCTTTCACTTTTTAGGGGTAAATCACGACTAGTGGTGTCTTCCCCTTGGGATTTCACAGTGTCTGTGCTCAACTCAAGTGTGAAATTGTAAAAATGTGGAGAGAATTGAATTTGTGTAGTGTAAGACAATGATGAATTACACAAATACTGTATTCTTTTGAAGATAAACATTTTGTCTGGCAGTTGATGCTTTTTCGAATTGGAGAGTAGTGAACGATACTTTGTGCTGAAAGACCAGCAGGTTGGATTAGAACCCGCGCTGCAGGAGTACGTGAGGCAGCAGCTTAGAACACTGGGCCGTCCTTGGCCACCAAATATTATGTCTTGCCAGAGGTTACAAGTATTACTCATAGAGTGGAGAGTGACTTGTTTGTGCTGATGTTTAGGTGTATATTTAAATAGCACCCCGCAAACTGTTGACTTGGTTGAATGTATCACAAGTACGACTATTTGTTACACGGGGTCATAATTGACCTTAACAACAGATATAATATAAATACTTGATTATTTTGTAGCTTCTGCACATCTATTGGAAACACAACCCTTATGATCTCCATAACAGCATGAGAGATAGCATGACAGAAACAGTGAAACACACACACACACACTCTCTCATACTGAATAATACATAGCCTTTTTACTGAACTATTTCACTGACAACTACATGAAAGTTTTCGGTCTTCTTTCCACAGGAGCAGAACCAGGGCCGGTTCTAGGCATAAGAGACATAAGCGATCGCTATGGGCCCCAAACCGCTAGGGGGTCCCGAACCGCTAGTGAGCCCCCGACCGCTTAAAGAGTGGGGGCCTCAAATCAAATTTTGCTTAGGGCCCCGAGAAGGCTAGAGCCTTTTCGGCATTTTTGGTTGCATAACCAATCAGGCGAAGGAGCAAGGGGGCCTTCGGGGCCTCCATTGTTGTTTTGATGAAAACAATCGTCTTTTGCCTGAAGGAGACCCAGTGCATTGTTAGGCCTTCTCATGCCATTTCACATCACAAAACCCAGCTGCTAACTGTTACATAAACACCCATAGTTGCCACATTTCTTTTCCCTTTTACTTACAGTTCGGCCAGACAGAGACAGTCACTCTGTCATGTCTTTGCTGAGTTGGTTTGGGTTCGGCCTACGTGTGTGTCTTGGGGGGGGGGCATAAGGTGCATTTGTCATGCCGCAGAGTGAATATTTGTTTATGCCTGTTTGTCACCGTCCACTGGTAATGAATGTGTTGGAAATAAATGGAATGCAAACGCAAGGTGAATGGTGAGGTTTCAGAAACCGGTGGGAGTGACAGGGGGATTGGTGGTAGCCAGTAAACTCATTTATTGTATTTACAATGTTTAAATCTCTCAATGTTTAACTAGCTAAAAATTAGACTGGGGGCATTTAATAAATACTGTTTTCTCCCCATGTTCCCATTCTTCATCTCTGAGAAAACGTTTCTCAGGCTGCACACATTGTGTCTGCTGTGACAGTGATTCACTACACTGAAATATAATCACCCCCCAGAATTAAGCATGATTTGACCATGTGAAGGTAATCAAATACCGCAAAAAATATTTCAACCTAACAGAGCTTAATCAGGGTTAATGGGATGGAAACTAAGTTGTTTTATTTCACTTGATATCCAAGCCCCACCGACAGCGTTGACATGGCAATATAATGTATCTGAGGGTGGATAACTCCAGATTTATTCAGGATCACCTCAAGGACAGCCTTGCTTTGTGCGATCTGCCTCAGACGGCTAACAAGCCCGTCTGTGATGACGCGGCCACACCCACCTATCTCTATGGAAATGAAGGGGAACAGTATATATTGCTGATGTCTTTATCTTTGGTTCTCTCTGTCCCTGTCTCTCTGTCTTTGTCTCTCTGTATGTCTCTCTTTCCCTGTCTCTCTGTCTGTATGTCTCTTTGTCTTTGTCTCTCTGTCCATGTCTCTATGTCTCTCTGTCTTTGTCTCTCTGTCCCTGTCTTTCTGTCTATGTCTCCTTGTCCCTGTCTCTCTGTCTCTATGTCTCACTGTCCCTGTCGTTCCCTGTCTCTCTGTATGTCTCTCTGTCCCTGTCTCTCCCTGTTTCTCTGTCTGTATGTCTCTGTCCCTGTCTCTCCCTGTTTCTCTCTCTATATGTCTCTCCCTCCCTGTCTCTCCCTGTCTTCATGTCTCTCTGTCCCTGTCTCTCCCTGTCTCTCTATCTTTATGTGTTCCTATCCCTCCCTGTTTTTCTGTCCCTGTTTCTCTGTCTGTATGTCTCTCTGTCCCTGTCTCTCCCTGTCCCTGTGTCCCTGTCTCAGTATGTCTCTCTGCCTCTCCCTGTTTCTCTGTCCTTGTTTCTTTGTGCCTGTCCCTGTGTCCCTGTCTCAGTATGTCTCTCTGTCTCTCCCTGCTTCTCTGTCTCATTATACCTCTGGTCCCACCAAGCCTGCGGCTCCCCATCCCATTTATGGAAGCAATCAATAACCTTATCATGACAAGCAGAAAGCCCTGTGCAGCCTCCACACCATGCCTTGAAAAGACAGCATTGTGTCTTTTGCTTCCTCCCTCTACCACAGGGAGAAAAGGAGAATCCCTTTTCTGAGCTGTGGCCATTTCATTTAGAAACATTTCATTTTGAAACAGTCAGTTACTCCCTCTCTGCAGGGAGTAACTGACTGGCTGTCTGACTGTCTGCACTGGATGCCCTCTCACAGCCTCTCTAATCCTCCCCCCGTTTCCTCAACTTTTCCTCTCTGTCTCCTGCTTTGTCTCTCTCTGTTTTCCTCTTTCTCTCCCTCTCTCTTTTTCCATTTATGATTGGTATTCTGGAGCGACGGGTCTGTTCTGCAGTGTGGGTTTGTGAATGGTGGTGCATGTCGAGAGGGGAGAGGGGAATCGCACTGCAGTGGCAGGTGGGGTGAGGACCAGGGGAGGGAGGGGCTGCGGGGGGGGGGGGTACACGCACATTGCTGCTGCACAGGGGAACCCTCTCTGGAATAATTACATCACGGTTTCATTTCGGAGGCAGGGTTATTGTTGCAGACAGAAATGCATTAAAACCAAGGCTTACATGTCTTCTCAGTTTTAGCGGCATTGTACTGCAGTTACTGTAATCAGGAACTAAAAATATACCCGGGTGACAGAAACACTATTGTGACTCAAAACTGATTTAAGTCATTTTGTGTTTTACCTTGTGCCTTCCTTTTGCTTTTTCAGAAGCAACATCCAAGTGTCTCTGAATAATGACTCTAGCATTGATATATCATTATCCTCTGTCATAACCCATTGTCTTTGGGCTTTCTTCACTACTGCACAGGCTCATTTTTCAAGGACTGTTAAACTCTTAGGACATGTTATCTAATTTGCTTCCCAACACTTCCCAAAGCTACTGGAAGTGAGTTTGAACAAACATGACTAATGTGGAAAGGGCGTTGTTGTCATAATTTGGTTTTCCAATCATTGCTAGAGTATGTACATTTAAATCAGATTTCTGCTGGTGTATTCACCCAAATCTCTCATATATTAACTGTGTTCATGCCACAGTTAGACTACACCTATTGCACTCTGTGATGTTGTTCTGTGGCCACATGTCCTGTTCCCAGCCAGAACTGGATTTTAAATCACCTTGGGAAATGGAGATTGCGGAGATATGGATTGGTAGAGTATATAAAAAGGGCTTGGTTTTAGTCTTGGTGGTGTGTGAATCATCTGGACATTTGCAGACATGAAGGTACAAATTCACTTTACTTGGACCAGCATGTAAGAAAAATGCAGCCACACAGCTCACTAACTAGTAAGTATATTTTGCTCAATGAAGAAGCTATCAGCACTAAAATATTAAGAACTTTTACTTTGCATTTTATTTGTGATATGATACATACCATTTAAAACACAAACAGTCTAGGTTTAACATTTCTTGTGAAGAACTCTGCTGTATGTTGATTGGCGGTCTCCATGAGTGTGGCATAGTACATTCATTGATTGGTTTCTGCTCTACTAGACAAGTTCCTTTACTAAGCTGCAGTGCCTGAAGCAGCCCATCATCGATCACAAAATCTGCTAGAACGCCTACCCCAATTATTTCACAGAGAACATGGTACGTTCCTGATTCATGTTCAGATTAGCCTGCAGATGCCAGGTTAGTGGGCCTTAACCACTGAGGAAATGTGGGTGGAGTGTAAGGGATAATGATATAGGACTCTTCGACGGTACCGTATAGAATTCAGCGAGAAAGCCTTTTCCCACTTTCTTCATTATCCTTTCTCCCGCTGGTATTGATAATATATTCTCTTCTCGACACATTCCCTTCGATTCTTTTATCGTGTTATGCCTCGTGAGAATATTCATTTTCATTGTAACCTTTTTATCTTCTCTCTCAGTCTCTTTCTGTCTCTCCCACTGTGTGAGTGTGCAGGGTAATCTCTGGTGTCTAACGGTAAGCTGCAGGGCGTGGTGTCCTGGGGTTACCAGTGTGCGCATGAGGGACACCCCACTGTCTTTGTCCGCGTCTGCCAATACAACATCCGGATCAGCGGTACTAAGAGCAGCGACTGTACATGCACACGCGTACGGTAATGCTGACACAAGGTCATACTGATGATGAGGCATCAGTCAGTCCATCGAACACTTATTTTGGAGGCGATGCACTATTATACAGACAGCAGTTTGGACTAGAAACTCAACACATTACTAAACACCTCCCTCAGAAATATTAGCTATAACAATATGCGTCTGTTCTTCTACATATACATTACATGGTTGAAAGTTTGTCATTCAATGTGCATCAGGATATAGTGACAAAATAACAACTCAGTTTCAATGATCAACTTAGTGAAGATGAATGAATGATAATATTAACAGAGAGCTATACTGGGCTAAAATGTTTAAGAAATTATGCAGTTCTTTGTCATGCTAACAAGAGATCAGTGAGCCTCCCCTTAAAGCAGGAAATACAAACATCATATCAGCCAGTTACAACTAAGTGTCATCAAGGAGCAATTCTTGAAGCTATTTAAAGTCTAGCTACCCCCAAAATGTTTTTTTAGACCTATTTATAGAAAAACATCAATGCTGGTCTTCATTTTTTACAGTATTTTGCAGGCAGCTGTACATCGTTGCCTCCAACTGGGGATCCTATTTAAATTGAGTTGTTTGCCACACCTGAGGGGTATACTACGAAGTGAGGTAACTGGCTTATCAAGGTAACTTCAGGAATAACTTGGTGACGTCGGGTGTAACTTCCCGATTAACCTGTACTACGAAAGTTGAATACGTTTTACCCGAGGTATGCTGCCATGGCAATTTACGCTTCATCTCTAAACTGCTCTGAGCAGGTTATCTTTATCGTTAACTCGATGTTAACGACCGCCCTTCCGGCCACAAAAAGACCGGCACATTTAGAAAACCCAATCGATGTTGCCGCACGGAGTGTGAGAGACTCACTTCGCAGGGCGAGGGTGTTTAAAGACCGTGTAACTCCTTTAGTTTACCCCGATGGTGTTTTCTAATAAAGATATTGATTCTCATCTGAGGGAATTCGGTATCTTTGCCGGCTTCTATGGCCCGACGTCTCCAATGCCACTCGCCGGAGTAATGCGGTCATGTTGAGCAGTGTGTCGTGTTTTGCGATATTTTGCCAGTGGACATTTCATGTATTCCATCGGTGATGCTGAACATCTGAGCAAGAATACTGTAGGCTATGCCGTGCAGTTCGCAAGGTGGTAGCTCTCACTAAACTGCTTGATGCATTTGTTGTGTTCCCTGGCCAT
>JACXGI010020595.1:0-10971 GCA_016801175.1 Esox masquinongy | reverse complement strand
CCTATAGACTAGCAAACCTCTACCCTCTATAAGACCCTCCAGTTCCCTATAGACTAGCAAACCTCTACCCTCTATAAGACCCTCCAGTTCCCTATAGACTAGCAAACTTCTACCCTCTATATATTCCTCCAGGACCCTATAGACTATAACACCTCTACCCTCTATAAGACCCTCCAGTTTCCTATAGACTATAACACCTCTACCCTCTATATATTCCTCCAGGACCCTATAGACTTGCAAACCTCTACTCTCTATAAGACCCTTCAGAACCCCATAGACTAGAAAACCTCTACCCTCTATAATTGACCCTCCTGACCCTCCAGGGGTCTGTAGACTACCAAATCCCTATCCTGTATACAATGTTATTGTGTACATCTCGTTTTCTTATGTGTATAAGTACCTTTTCTGTTGTGTGGACGTTGTGTGTGTATTTCCCACCAGAGGCGGTGTGTGTGAAGCAGTGTCCTGTTCAGACTGTAACTGACGCCAGTGGAAGACGATGTGTGTCCTGCCACTCCTCCTGCCTGTCCTGCCACGGCCCACGGGCCTCCGACTGTGACCTCTGCCTCTCAGGACACTCCCCCCTTCACGGACAGTGCCCATCTCTCAACTGTCCTCAGGGCCAGTACTACGAGGGTGAGCTACATCTGCTCATTGGTCCATAGGGGCTAAGCTCTGCTCTCTTTGGTCCATATGGGCTAGGCTCTGCTCTCATTTGTCCATATGGGCTAAGCTCTGCTCTCATTGGTCCATATGGGCTAGGCCAGACCTGGGCAAGATAAGGCCCCCGGCTGGATCCAGCCCGTTGAGTAATTCTATCCGGCCCGCGATACATCCAAAACTTTTAAAATAATACAAAATAAAAAATACCTGACGAGGTCCGCAGATTACGTTAGTTTATTTACTGCTGCATATTTATTTATTTTCAAATTAAAAGTCCCGTGTCTGTTTAAGTCATACTGTCTGTTTAAAATACCTTTAAGTTGAAACAAGGTATTTGCGTTGCTATGATACGTAGGGACCAGCACCACAATCCACGCGCGGAAGTTATCATTTGTACGTACTATACGCAATTGATGGCTAGCGATCTCTGGAAATGAGCCTAAGAAAAGTTGATAACGAAAGCAGGGTATTTAAAAAAGACTTGACAGGAAAATATTTATTTGTAGATGTCACAGGTAAAGCAACTTGCTTAATATGTTAAGCTAACATTGCAGTTTTTAAAGAGTACCATTTACAGAGGCACTTCCAGAGCGAGCATGCGGAGAAACACAAACTGTCACACTGCTTCAACAGAAATTACTCCTGACTTCACCTCACTTGTCAACTTCCATACGAGGCTCTCCTGTTCATATTGAGTGAGTAGCCCTAAAAGTTGATTTCTTGGGTTTGGGCTAATGGAATAGCTGTCGTTAAAAGCACGTAGTACAAAAAATATACTGTATGAAGTGAGACGACGGCAATTATACCAACATTTGCTTTGAGTGAAAATCTTCAGAAGTGATTTCATAGACTTATGGCTGCCCTAATAACTATTATACCTATATAACTGCTATACACCATACCTTATTTAATGAACTTACTCTGTTGAGTTGAAAGTTAAGTTTTAAGGCAAATATGTGTTGCAACATTTCTGTTGAGTAATAACCCTAAAAAGGGATTTTTTAGGCCTTTGCCTGTCATAATGACAGTTGTTAACAGAAAATAATAAAAAAAAACATTGTTAAAGTAAATTAAGTTTTATTATGAAAACGGTGTTGCATGGAAAATAAATATGCATAAATATAATATGCAAGTTAACAGAGTTAGCTATGTTGTGTGTTTTTTAGGCATGTTGGTTAAAAAAGTAATCTGGCCCACGATGCACTCTGGCATTTTCAGTGTGGCCCCCCAGTGAAAAATATTGCCCACCCTTGGGCTAGGCTCTGCTCTCATTTGTCCATATGGGCTAAGCTCTGCTCTCATTGGTCCTTATGGGCTATACTCTGCTCTCATTGGTCCATATGGGCTAGGCACTGCTCTCATTGGTCCATATGGGCTAGGCTCTGCTCTCCTTGGTTCATATGGGCTAGTCTTGTCTTGTTTGTCCATCTATCACTATCTGTAAGCCAGCTGTATGATGCTTCCCCCTGGTGGTGAAATTAACAGTCCTCTGGCAGAAAGCATTCTACACTTCTCTTGTGCTACATTTCCACTGGTGCTTTACCGTGGTACCAGGGCTACACCGTATTCATGTTAATGTTGGCTCCAGACTCCAGACACACACACACACACACACACACACACACACAGCACATACAAACTATGCCTGGTCAGTGTTTGTTGCAATACTTCTACCAGGTCATATGAGGCGAAGAATTGTCACATGTTAGAGATACACCAATCAACCATAACATTATAACCACCTGCCTAATATTGTGTAGGTCCCCCTTTTGGGTCCCCCATGCACATGAATGGCAGGACCCAAGGTTTCCCAGCAGAACATTGCCCAAAGCATCACACTGCCTCCGCCAGCTTGCCTCCTTCCCACAGTGCATCCTGGTGCCATGTGTTCTCCAGGTAAGCGATGCACACGCACCCAGCCATCCACGTGATGTAAAAGGCAACGTGATTCATCAGACCAGGCCACCTTCTTCCATTGCTCCGTGGTCCAGTTCTGATACTCACGTGCCCATTGTAGGTGCTTTGGACAGTGGACAGGGGTCAGCATGGGCTCCCTGACTGGTCTGCGGCTACGCAGCTCCATACGCAACAAACTGCGATGCACTGTGTGTTCTGACACCTTTCTATCAGTACCAGCATTAACTTTGAGAAATTTGAGCTACAGTAGCTCATCTGTTGGATTGGACCACAAGGGCCAGCCTTCGCTTCCCATATGCATCAATGAGCCTTGGCCGCCCATGACCCTGTCGCCAGTTCACCACTTTTCCTTCCTTGGACCACTTTTGATAGGTACTGACCACTGCAGACGGGAACACCCCGCAAGGGCTGTAGTTTTGGAGATGCTCTGACCCAGTCGTCTAGCCATCACAATTTGGCCCTTGTCGAAGTCGTTCAGATCCTTATGCTTGCCCATTTTTCTTTCTTCTAACACATCAACTTTGAGGACGGAACATTCACTTGCTGCCTAATATATCCCACCCACTGACAGGTGCCATGATAACGAGATTATCAGTGTTATTCACTACCTGTCAGTGGTCATAATGTTATGGCTGATCGGTGTATTTCACCCACTGAGACCCTTTTTAATGTCTGACATCACACACACTGAATGTTAAATCACCCTTCACCTTTCACAAGCATTATCTTTGTTGTTACTGGAACTGAACGTTTCTCTGGGGAAATGTTTTGTTGTGTAGTGGGTGGGAGGACCCATATATTTCATACAGTATATTCTCTAGAGTAGTTCACCTCCATAACCGTGACACAAGATGTTGTGTGAGAGACAAACAGCACGTGGTGTGAGGGCCTTCCCAGAAACCTCTCCTCTGTGAACATCGTCATGGCTTATTGTGCAGAGATGACCAGCCCTGCTCCATCTGATTCCATAACTTCTGATTTGTGTGTATCATGTTTAATTAAAATGAACGTCCCTCAAGAGTTACGGTGCTTCGATACTATCATCACCTCACACACAAAGTCAACAGAATTTTAGGCTATTCATTGCGATGGAGAATGATACAAAGAATAAACTAGTTTTCCAATTCCTTTACCACAGTAGGCCTACTAGTCTAACCACTACACTTAGTAGGTTACAAAAAAAGATTCCAATCACGTCTCCACTTCCCGCTATATGCAAACACCTGTCCATTCCATTACCGTGGAAAATAAGCTGTTGAAACAATATTGAGCTCAAACAAACCAATTATATTTATCCTATAACACATGCAGCTACGAGAGATGCATGCAGAAAAAAACTGTTAAACTGCTAAATGTAGAAAATATGAATAAGATATACATTGTTATTCATATATCTCTTTCTAATTATAATTTTGTTTATATTGTAGGCTAATTGTTAACACTTTCCTACTGAAAATGACAAGAGAAGACAAATAGAATATCATTTTCGCGGGCCAAAATAACATTGCCGATCTGCATGATCTGCACAATACATGATGCGCACAACATAACGGGGAGCTGTTATAATGAATTATAAAGTTATTATGAAGAACTGACACATCAAATAGGCCTATCCTTAGCTAATAAGGCACATGAAATGCCCACGGAAGTGCATGCACCCACAGGTCAGTACCAGTAAGAAATGAAATCTATTTTCACCCCCGATCCTCAGGTAAGTGACTTGAAAAATCTCTTGCCAGTCACCGACATGCTCCTGACTATTTGTTTTATTTAACTGGTGAAGCGCACAATCACAATATATAATTTTTTTTAGATTAGATTCAACTTTATTTTCATTGAACAAGTACAAGTACAGTACAATGAAATGCAGTTAACATCTAACAAGAAGTGCAAATAGAAGAGGGCATAAAATTTACTTGTATTAAGTATAATGAATGTTACAGATATGACATACAGATGTGCAATGTACAGATGTGCAATGAAGACAAATGCAGTACAAATTGCAATTCTAAATGTCACTAAACAAAATCTGCAATGTATTGTCAATGAAGCTGGCAAATACATTTAGAGATGTATATGTTATTATAGTATTAGTTAATTACTAAAAACCTTCTTTGATATTATTTTATTGTAATGGCTTTTTAAATGCACAAGAACAATATTTATGTAATGGAAGAATATGCAATGAGCCCTTTTGAGTTAGAAACCAGAGTTGTTATTGGGATTGTTATTAATCGGGATAAAATCGAAAATCGGGATATTTTTGGCCAGGATAATCGTGGCATGAAATTCTCATATCGTCCCACCCCTAGTTTGGCACCAGTGGAAACGCGGCATTGGTCTCAAATATTAGCATATCACAATTGTCTAGATGGATAATGTATGTAATGCTATAAGGATCAGATAGATGTTGTATGTCCTGTGTTCTAAGGATTAGATGATAATATGTATCCTGTTTTGTAAGGATCCCAGTGATAATGCATATCCTGTGTTCTAAGGTGAGGTGGATACTTTTTGTCCTGTGTTCTAAGGTTTAAATGGATAATGTATGTCCTGTGTTCTCAAATGGATAATGCCGATTGTGTGTTGTAAGGATCAGGTGGATCATGTATATCACATGTTCTAAGGATCAGATGGATAATGTATATCATGTGTTTTAAGGATCAGATGGATAATGTATATCATCTTGTGAGGATCAGGTGGAAAATGTATGTCCTGTGAGGATCAGGTGGAAAATGTATGTCCGGTGTTGTAAGGATCTGATGGATAATGTATATCATGTGTTGTAAAGATTAGATGGATAAGGTATGTCCTGTATTGTAAAGATAATATGGAGAATGTTTGTCCTGTGTTGTAATGATCAGATGGATAATGTATGCCCTGTATTTTCAGGATCAGATGGATAATGTATGTCCTGTGTTGTGAGAATCAAATGGATAATGTATGCCCTGTGTTGTGAGAATCAAATGGATAATGTATGCCCTGTGTTGTAAGAATCAGATGGATAATGTATGCCCTGTGTTGTAAGAATCAGATGGATAATGTATGTCCTGTGTTGTAAGGATCAGATGGATAACGTATGTCCTGTGTTGTAAGGATCAGATGGATAATGCATGTCTTGTGTTGTAAGGATCAGATGGATAATGTATGTCCTGTGTTTTCAGGTTTACATGGTGTATGTAACACATGCGATGCTTCCTGTAAGACTTGCTTTGGCCCCCAGTCTCTGGACTGCACTTCCTGCTTCACAGGTATGGAACACCATCATATAGGAGATTTCATATTCACTTTGATCCAAAGTAACGTACAGTGATATGTACCCCTTACATTTTGAATGGGTTGTCCCAGGAATCAAACCCTCCCCACTGAGACGCTTAGCAGTATAATGGCCAGTCTCTACAAACAGGTGTTTCTGAACCACACTACTAAAGAGTCTCCTTCCCTGGGCGTGGGTGTGTGTCAGGCTACATGCTGAATCAGGACGGGGCGTGTGTAGACCAGTGTCCTCCAGGCACCTTCTCCAGCCCCTCGGGTCAGCTCTGTGAGGACTGCTCTCCTAACTGTAACACCTGTCAGGACAGCTCTGATAACTGTGTCAGCTGCTCATCCGGGTTAAACACTTTATTCCTGTTCCAGGGACGTTGCTGGGCAGAATGTCCTGAGTAAGTAATGCTTAACCCCGAGCCTTCTAAAACTAGCTGTAACCTCCAACACTGGTCCTAAAGCAATGGACACTAGTTGCCTGAGAGCTCAGCACAAGGAGTTCCCTGCCTGTGAACCTCTATGATCTGAATAACCTGTTATAACCTGTATACTCCCCCAGATCACACCTGTTGAGGGCATTAAAAGGAAGATCAGGGAATGTAGAACAATTTCCAAACAAATTGACATGGAATGTTTACTCTCAATGAATTCTCATCAAACATGAGAAAATTGCCTGTACTTCCATTGCAATGTAATGCAGATCGCCTGAGATAGGGATTAAACCAAGGCCTTTGTGTTAGATTACTGTTCACCCTTAAAAATGGAATAGGCAGTAGAATATAATATAAGGTTATTTCATTCATGTTTTAATGTTATATCATCCAGAGTGTTAGAAATCAGCCGTTTCGTATAGTGGTTGAAATAATGATTGTGTACCCGGTCGTCAAGTGAGAGAGTGATTCAATTATTTATTACAGCATTTGATAGTCGATTGTTCATAATGTTACAAGCTCGATACTCGGTCTTACAAACTCGAGCTCACTTAATCTCATCTCAAAGAAACTTCCGGTTGTCCTGACCTTTATAGACATCCCAGCTGAATACACATCCCTGTACTGGAAGCCCATTGGCTATTTACTGTCACGCTTTAAATGAATATGACTTCCTGTGTGCGGATAAACAGATGGTCTTTTGCTATCTAAACATAACAAGCATAAACCTCAACAAGAGGTATTACCTCATATATTAATGATATATTATTTAGCTCATGTCATTATGTTGTATCTTCCAAAGGTTATTTACATTATGTTATACAGTATCTTCTTCCAAATGTTATTTACTGTATGTTATATTGTATCATCCCAAAGGTTATGTTATATTCTATCTTCTTCCAAAGGTTATTTACTGTACGATATATTGTATATTTTCCCAAAGGTTATTTACTGTATGTTATATCATATATTTTCCCAAAGGTTATTTACTCTGTTATATTTTGTTCTCCCAAAGGTTATTTACCGTATGTTATATTGTATCATTTTCCAAAGAAATTTTACCATATGTTATATTGTATCTTCTTCCTAAGGTTATTTACCTTATGTTATTTTGTATCTTCCAGAGGGAATTTACATTGTTATAATGAATCATTGTGTGGTTATATACCTCATGTTATAATGTTATATCTTCCAGAGGATTCTTTGAGACAGAGGATGGGCTGTGTCAGCCTTGCGATGTCACATGTTTGACATGTGATGTCACTAAGACACAGTGCCTTTCATGTGGTGTGGGCTCCTTCCTGGAGGCTGGGCTCTGTCGACTCAACTGTTCCCTTGGGAGTTACCCCGGAGATGGTGGAACCTGCCGGAGATGTCCCGCCCACTGTGATGTCTGCTCTGACGACAGAACATGCTACAGTAACTCTATGAAAACATTTACACTGAAATGATTGGATGTTTGTTAATGCAAGATTACAGATGGGACAGTGATAGTCAGGCACTTCCTCCATACAGCCTCTGGCCGGGGTATTGCTTGCATTTACATGTGGGTGTAGTCATCCAGTCAGGATTATTTGGTTAAGGCATGCATTGGAAACACAGGTCTCTTATCTGACTGCAGCTTATTTTGCTATGCAAGGATTTAAGACTGGGCAATACACCTTTGGTACAAAGTGCTTCGTTCTCTCTTGTACAGGCAATTTTATCACAATAAAGCTAACCTGTACAAATACAGGTAATATAGAGGTAATATTCAGTGCATTTGGAAAGATCCATTCACTTTTTCAAATATTTGTTACAGAGTTTTTAAAAAAACTCTTGTCCTCATCAATCTGCACACAATACCCCATAATGACCAAGCAAAACGGGTTTTAGAAATGTTTGCAAATGTATTTAAAAAAACAAGAAATATCACATTTACATAAGTATTCATCATGTATTTATATAAACACAATTTATTGTCGATTGTGATTGTTTTTCTTAATGTATGTCTTATTTCCATTTTGTATGTGTTTTTATTGTTGTAAGGCTCAGCTGTGAAAGAGACCTTGGTCTCAGTTGGTTTATCTGTATTTTTGAAGGTAAATTAAATTCAGACTCCTTCACTTTGTGTTTAAGAACCTTTGGCAGTGATTACAGCCTTAAGACTTGGGGATGACGTTACAAATTTGGTATACTTGTATTTGGGGATTTTCTCCCATTCTTCTCTGTAGATCCTCTCAAGATTTGTCTGGTTGGATGAGGAAAGTTGCTGCACCGCCATTTTCTGGTCTCCAGAGATTCAAATACGGTCTCTGTCTGGGCCAATCCATGACATTCGCAGATTTGTCCCAAAGCTACTCCTGTGTTTTCTTGGCTGTATGTTTAAGGTTGTTGTCCTTTTGGAAGGGGAGCCTTTGCCCCAGTCTAAAGTCCTGAGTGTTCTGGCACAGATTTCCTTCAAGGATCTTTCTATACTTGTACTTTGCTCCGTTCATCTTTCACACAATCCTGACTAGTCTACCAGTGCCTGCTGCTGGAAAAACATCCCTACAGAATGATGCTGCCGCCACCATGCTTCACCACAGGGATGGTATTGACCAGGGAATGGGCGGTGCCTGGTTTCCTCCACATGTGACGTTTGGTATTCGGGCCAAATAGTTCAACTTTGGTTTTGTCAAACGAGAACCTCCATGGCCAAGGCCTGGTTAGTGCTGCAGAGATGTTTGTCCTTCTGGAAGGTTCTCCCATCTTCACACAGGAACTATGGAGCTCTGTTAGGGTGACCATCAGGTTCTTGGTCACCTCCCCTGGAGGCCCTTCTCCCCTGATTGCTCAGTTTGGCCGGGCAGCCAGCTCTAAGAAGAGTGTTGGTGATTCCAAACTTATTTTATTCAAAAATAATATAAGCCACACAATGTTGCAGACAGTTTTTGTTACGCTTCCCCAGATCTGTGCCTCAATACAATCCTGTTTCGGCACTCTTGAGACAATCCCTTCAGCCTCATGGCGTGGTTTTTGCTCTGACAGGCCCTGTCTACAGTGAGACCTATAGAGACAGGCGTGTACCTTTCCAAATCATGTCCAATCAGTTGAATTTACCAGAGGTGGTCTCCAATCAAGTTGTAGAGACATCTGAAGGATGATCAATGGAATCAGGAAGCATCTGAGCTCTATTTCAAGTGTCATTTCAAAGAATCTGAATACTTATGTTACTGTAATATTTATGGTTTCCATGTTTTTTAAATTAGCAAAAATGTATTATAAGCTGTTTTTGCTTGATCATTAAACTGAGTATCAGAGCATAGTGTGGTAACGGTGTATCAGACTAACAGTGTTAATCTTCCTGTCAGAGTGTAGTTCTCTGTAGTAACAGTGTTAATCTTCCTGTCAGAGTGTAGTTCTCTGTAGTAACAGTGTTAATCTTCCTGTCAGAGTGTAGTTCTCTGTAGTAACAGTGTTAATCTTCCTATCAGTGTCGTTTTTGCATTAAAAAGTGTAAGGCTGCTCTGGAAAAAGACGGTGTGGCTGTTTCAAGGAGCACAATACGACGATACTTGAAGAAAAATGAGCTGCATGGTCGAGTTGCCAGAAAGAAGCCTTTACTGTGCCAATGCCACAAAAATTATTTGCACTTCTGGTTAGATGCTAACTGCATTTCATTGTACTGTACTCGTACAACTATAGATTTATACTGTACAATGACAGTAAAGTTGAATCTAATCTAAAAATCAGAGTGTAATCAGAATTGTAATCTTCCTGTCAGTATAGTTTCCTATTGTACTGTAACAGTATAAATCTATAGTGTAGTTTCCTGTTGTAACAGTGTTAATCTTTCGTGTCAGAGTGTATGTTCCTGTATCAACAGTTTAAACCTTTCTGACAGAATGTTTTTTCCTGTTGTAACAGTGTTAATCTTTCGTGTCAGAGTGTATGTTCCTGTATCAACAGTTTAAACCTTTCTGACAGAATGTTTTTTCCTGTTGTAACAGTGTTAATCTTTCTGTCAGAGTGTAGTTTCCTGTACCTGATGCTGGAGGGAAAGTGTAAAGCTAGCTGTCCAGTGGGCTACTATGAAGACATGGAGGAGGGACGGTGTGGTTCGTGCCACCTGACCTGCTCCAGCTGCTCTGGCCCTCTAGTGGATGACTGTGAGAGCTGCACCTCCTCAACCCCCCAGTTGTACATGGGTGCCTGCTACCGGACCTGTCCTAATGGAACCTATTATGACAGCACAGCAGCGGAGTGCCAGGGTGAGACTCTTTATAGAACACTACTTTAGACCAGAGCCCTATTCCCTATATAGTACACTACTTTAGATCAGAGCCCTATTCCCTATGTAGTACACTACTTTAAACCATAGCCCTGTTCCCTATATAGTACACACTACTTCAGACCAGAGCCCTATTCCCTATATAGTACACTATTTTAGACCAGAGCCCTATTGTCTGTATACAGTAGTATACTACTTTAGACAAGAGCCCTACTGTCTGTATACAGTAGTAAACTACTTTAGAAAACAGCCCTATTGTCTGTATACAGTAGTATACTACTTTAGACAAGAGCCCTATTGTCTGTATACAGTAGTATACTACTTTAGACAAGAGCCCTATTGTCCGTATACTGTAGGATACAACTTTAGACTAGAGCCTTATTGTCCGTATACAGTAGTATACAACTTTAGACGAGCCCTATTGTCCGTATACAGTAGTATACT
>JACXGI010020594.1:0-10910 GCA_016801175.1 Esox masquinongy | reverse complement strand
CAGGGGGCGCTGGCTGCGGTTCCAGGGCAGCAGGGGGCGCTGGCTGCGGTTCCAGGGCAGCAGGGGGCGCTGGCTGCGGTTCCAGGGCAGCAGGGGGCGCTGGCTGCGGTTCCAGGGCAGCAGGGGGCGCTGGCTGCGGTTCCAGGGCAGCAGGGGGCGCTGGCTGCGGTTCCAGGGCAGCAGGGGGCGCTGGCTGCGGCTCCTGGGCAGCAGGGGGCGCTGGCTGCGGCTCCTGGGCAGCAGGGCACCGTGGACCCAGGTTTGGGGATGGTGCTCTAGGGCAGCAGGGGGCGCTGGGGCAGCAGGGGGCGCTGGCTGTGGCTCCTGTGCAGCAGGGGGCTGTGGACCCAGGTTTGGGGATCGTGCTGGCCTCTTGCTGCCCCCGCCAGCCTCCGGGAAGGCTGGAAGCAGCTGGCACCGAACTGGGTCCCACGCCAGAAACCCCTCCGTCTCGTCCTCATCCAACTCGTCATACTCGCCTCCGAGTCATCCAACGAGAGTGAGTCCGATCCCCAGTCCCCCTTCCAGGTGTACTCCCCTCTCGTTGGTGATATCGGAGGGGAGGTGCCGAAATAAGCGCGGAGACGCCGAACTTCCTCCTCCGGCGTCTCAGGCTTCTCCCACGCCACAGGTCAGTATCCCTGTGACCATGGCAGGTTTTGTTTTTGAACCTGTGGGTTCCTTTTGTTTTTAGGTCGGTCATTCTGTCACGATGTGCAGTGGTGGAGAGGAGGAACCAGGCGTAGGCAGAGCGGCAGTCGATGTAATATTTTTAATCTAAAATAAACACAGAACATATAAAGCACGCTGAAGGAAACCAAAACCGAAAAGAGAACACTCACCACTGACAGGAACATACGGAGACAAGCAACAATAACCGACAAATGAGGGGAACAGAGGGGAAACATTTAAACACATACTGATGACTTAATTGGGACCTGGTGTGAGTGACAAATTAAGGAGTCCGGGGTGAGTTCATGATCCATGGGAAACCGGGAAAAGCGGGAGATGACGGAGCTGTCCGTCACCTCACCGTCACAGAAACTGGTGTAAATTTGTGGGAAATGTAATAGTCAGACATGGCTGAGTGTGATGAGCGCGCAAGGAGCCTTTCGGCTGTAGGGTTTTTCTGAGAGATGACAGGGGGGCCCGGCAGGTTGAGTACCTCGCAGCTGCCTGCATCCATAATGGTCACGGTGGTGCTCTCAGTCCAATCCCCTGGGCTCCAGAGGTGCCGGCGTCCCAAGTGGCACCGTGATCCGGATATAGTGCGCTAATTCTGACCAGGACCCATGCCACCAAGGTCACCATTTGGAAAGAAGACAGAATAGCTCTCACATCTATATTACTCAACCACCCCATGTCTAGAATGGCTTTCATCATTGACACATTCAATGGATTTGTGGAGTACCTGGCAGTCTGGCTAAGATACAGTCATACAAAAAGACCCTGGTCTGGCTAGCATGCCTTTGATGACTGAGAGCTTGGGCAGTGGTCATTAAGAGACTGTACTTGCTTCCAGTTAGTAGATGGGAACTTGCAGCTTTAGGACAGAGCCATATCACCAGAATTTCAGGACTGGAGTGCCCCATGGCTATGGGAGTCATGTTAGCGCCAACAGCAAGACAGGTTAGCTCCAACAGACAGCCATGCTAGCTCCAACAGCCATGCTAGCTCCAACAGCCATGCTAGCTCCAACAGCCATGCTAGCTCCAAAAGACAGCTTTGCTAGCTCCAACAGCCATGCTAGCTCCAACAGACAGCTTTGCTAGCTCCAACAGCCACGCTAGCTCCAAAAGACAGCTATGCTAGCTCCAACAGCCATGCTAGCTCCAACAGCCATGCTAGCTCCAACAGCCATGCTATCTCCAACAGCCATGCTAGCTCCAACAGACAGCCATGTTAGCACCATCAAACAGTCAGGCTAGCTCCAACAGACAGCCTGTTAGCAACAACAGGAAAACATGCTAGCTCTAGCAGACAATCATGCTAGCTCCAATAAACTGCAGTGCTAGCTTAAATAGACAGCCTGTTAGCTCCAACAGAGATCCATGCCCGAGGTTCTTAAAAGGAAGTGCTCTGTCATTAAGTAAAACTAAAGAGAGGCACTCATAGGAAAGCAGGGTGTACAGTATATATCTTGGAATGAGAAAATTAAGTTGCAGGTGCATGAGAGCATAACAAACACTTTTTAACAACTGTCCAGTCCATTTATTTTTTAAACAAGCCCCTCTCACATTAAGTGGCCATTGCAATGCAATGACTCAGAAGTACCAACGCATTGTGGATTACAGGCCTTCCTCATCGTGAAATGCTCTCTCCAACAGACAGATACACTACTTTCAATGGCGTCCTTAGAAATCAAATCAAACTGAGTGGAAGAGCAGGGTTGCATTGGAGAACTTGGGAAAATTGAACTCCAGATGGGCCACTGTATTCCGGATAAGTAGTAGGGGTTTGGTGGCACAACGCCAGAAGCCCTACCAAGAGTGAGTTCCAGTAATGAAGACATGAAATGACAAGTGCCCGTTGAACCTGTGCCGATTCCTGTGTGGCAAGGTCATACTCTCCAAATGTCATAGAGCATTAACCTGCAGGAGCGAGTCACCGTGATGGACATTTCTTGGAGCGGACAGGCCTTCCTTCGAAAGAAGAGCAGCTCTCTCTTCTCAAGGTTCAGCTTAAGGTGGTTGTCCGACATCCAAGCAGATGTTAGCCAGGCCTGCAGAAGAGTGTGTCGCCACTTGGGTGTCAGGAAAGGAGAAAAATAGCTGAGCGTCATTCGCAAAGGATATATAGGAGAGGCCATGTGGGGATGTGACAGAGCCAAGAGACTTGGTGGATAGAAAGAAGATGAGATGGCCTAGAACCGAGCCTTGGGGAACACTGGATAACTGGCCTGTCAGGTAGGATGCAATCCAAGAGTGTGCTGAGCCCAAGACACCGAGATCCGACAGGGTGGAGAATATGATCAAACAGTTCACAGTCTTGAAGGCAGCAGGTAAATTCAGGAGAGTAAGAACTTAGGAGAGAGATGTCAGCTTGAGCATCATAAGGGGAGAGCAGGCTCGGTCAAGTGGCCAGTCGAAAGCCTGACTGGTTAGGGTTTAGGAGATCATTCAGAGAGATAACAGGAGAGTTGGTTGGAGACAGAACGCCCAAGTGCCTTGAAAAGGAAAGACAGAAGGGATACCATTCTGTAGTTTTGTCAAAGGCATCCGCCAAGAGGGATGAATAAACATATTTATTAGTTGATCAAAGTTGCAAAGTGCCGACCTGATTTATGTTATGATTATAATCCAGGCAATGGTTAAATCATAACATGTGTGGTTGTATTAGTATTTTTTGTTGGCTTTTGTGTGTGCGTGCGTGTTTATTTCTTTGTTTGAGCTTGTGTTTCTTTTTTGTTTGTTCGAGCGTGTTCTTCTGTCCCCGGTGACTAATGGATTACTGGCTGGTCGTATGTGTGTCTGAGGTCATTGGGGAGAGGAATTCTCCATGATGACATGATGATCCTGTGTTACACTACGCTGCAGTGTGCGTGTGTGTGTGTGTGTGTGTGTGTGCGTGCGTGCGTGTGTGTGTTTGTTCTGTCCTCTTATGTGTGAGTGTGGCTGGCTTCCTGTAAAAGGCATCATGCCTGATCCAATAAATGAGCTCTCTCATGTATTTAGCATGGCCTGGAATGGGCCTGAAACCCTAAACCCTAATGTCACACTGGCCTACTGTATATTCACCAGATCCATCCCAAATGGCACCCCATTCCCAAAATAGGGTACTACTTTCTTCCAGGCATATGCAGGGTATAGGGTGCTGTTTAATTTGCAGACAACGGCTGTGTCAGAGAGAGGAAATTGTTTCTGCATCTCTCCACTAAATAGCCGACTTAGTCCCCTGGCTTGTTAATCAGTCGAGTGCACCAGCAGACAAAATGGTGTCTGGTCTGGGGGTCCTGGAGGAAGGGAGGGGCTTTTGATAATGTGGTCAGGACAATTATCACGTAAGAGCTGCACAGTGCAATTGTCAATGGCTACAGAAGAGGAGTTGTTTTGGGCATTACTTACTGAGATCAGTACGCTTTATACAGTAACAACATTATGAGAAAGATACGTTGGAAATATGCTTGAAATGCATGTTTTGCTGCTGGATTCTGTTATGACTGTTACTACTGTCTGTTATGACTGTTGCTAAAGTCTGTTATGACTGTTGCTAGAGTCTGTTATGACTGTTGCTTGAGTCTGTTATGACAGTTGCTAGAGTTGGTTATAACTGTTGTTGATGTCTGAAATTTCTGAAACAGGTAATATGGAGTCTTTCACAAAATGCTTTTACAGATATCCAGCCTGAAAACCCCAAAGAGTTAAAAACAACAAGTCTACCCTGAATGTATTGCCAACATGGGGACAGACTACCAACCATTCTGACTGAGCTGGTGAAGAACTGGAGCCCCGGCCGGCATAGGAAATGGTGTACATTTATTAAGCATCCCCAGGGAAACAAGAGCCACCGTCGTCTGAGGCTGCGTGTGATCTCCTTTTACTGGGATCGATCCATCTGAGCTTCCTCGGAAAATGCGTCCCGAATGACACCCTATACCCGATACAGTGCACTACATTTGACATGGACCCGTAGGACGCTGGGTAGGAAACAGGATGCCATTTAGGACGTGACCGTGCTCTTGTTTTCAGTATACGTCAGGTTACGAAATCTACTAGAGAGACAAAATGACGAGGGAAAAAGGGAAGATATCCTCTGTAAATCCTTTCAGTGGTCGGTTGCTCGGTTGCTTCTGGTGGCGTCGGCCCAGGTGCCTGTCGATCCGGGCCATTGCGTCGTCTAGTGCTTGTTCAGGATGCCGTGCTGCTTGTCGTAGTCGTCTGTGTTTCTGTGTGCTTGCAGACTTTGCTGTGCTAGTGAATTTTCCGGGATGATGGCCTGTGCTTACGGAGCATCTGTGGCACCCGCTGCTCTGTTTGGGAGCGGCGCGGGGAGGGACTCAGAGAGAATAAGAGGCATCAGGACAACACATCAGATGAGATTGAATTGCAATGGAAGAGATGATGACTGTGAAACAAAAAGGGATAGAAGAGATGGAGGCAGGCAGAGGAGAAAGATGAGAGAAAGATAATGAGGGAGGGAAAGAGAGATATGACGATGACAATGGACTTGACTCACTGGATGAATTAGACCTGAGCAGATTGTTCCACTTTTGCTGTGAGGACGTCAAATATATTTTCTGATGTGGGGCATCGGTTCTCAAATCTCCCTTATGGGACCCCCAGACGCTACACAGTTGAGTTGACCTGAAATAGCTTTCCTGATTCACTTGTCGTGGGCTGGATGACTAGTTGAGTGTGAGTCAGGTGTGCTAGCTATGGAACAGTTCAAATACATGGAATGGCCGGGTTCCCCGGGGAGAGAAAACCACTAATGTAGGGTGTCCATTCATCTTCAGCAGTAGTGATTAAACAGAACATTACCTCTATGGCTTATTATATTCTGGGCCTTTCTACTGATGTCATGTTTATCAACCACACAATTTGAGCTGATTTGTCCTTTGTTAACTTTGTGAAGAGAATATTCATTTCACCTTTTAGCTACGTGTATATGTGCCCTCCCAACTGTGAATGATACTTCATACGACCCAGTGTCTGGTAATCTGTTTATATCTGTATATTTTCGTCCGCACTCTTTGATAGGGGGTGACTCATTGAAGTTATTCAATCAGATTTGGTGGGTGTGTAAAAGAAAGCCTTTTTTTGTTGAATACGACCTTGTTGTGCTGAATACAAAGTTGTTGTGTATAATACAACAAGCTTGTGTAGAATACAATCTTGTTGTGTAGAATACAATCGTGTGGGGTTAAAAATAACCTTGTTTAAGCTCTGGATGGTTTTGTGGTGGAAGTACAGCTAACTAGCAACTAGTATGCTCGGTTGCTAGGTGGTAAAAGTATCCATAGCGATAAAAGCCTTTATGACTCATATAACCTTGATGTTCTGGAAGAGTAGAACTGCTATGCTGTGTTGTGAAAGATAAAGATGCTGATTGATGGAGTATTTCCTCTATTGTCACTGACACTGTAGGTTACTGACACTATAGGTTATAATTTTCTATATTTTTCGACAGAGACCTTTATAGGCCAGGAAGCAGACGTATTTACATTATAAAACACAAATTAGATTAGATTCACCTTTGTCATTGAACAAATGCAAGTACAGTGTAACGAAATGCAGTTTGCCCCTAACCAGAAGTGCAAATAGAGTAGGGCAGAAAATTTACAAGTATTAAGTATATATATGTACAAGTGGAATGTATAGATGTGCAGTTACTGCAAATGCATTACATATGGCAATTCTAAATGTGCAATGGAAGCAAATAGAGGGGGGCAGAACATTTACAAGTCCTAATTATAATGTATGTACAGTACAAGTGGGATGAATAGTTGTGCGGGCACAAATGGCAATTCTCAATGGCATTCTGAATTTTCAATCGAGGCAAATTGAAGGAGTAAGGTAGCATGTGCATCTGAAATGCAGGGATAGCAGCAATGAGGTTCCTGAGGTAGACGTGTTTATGTAACAATTGAAAATGCAAATACAGTGGCAGTTCTAAATGTGCAATGAAGGCAATTTTAAGGTGCATGTTGGGCATGTGCAAATAAAATACAGGAATAGCAGCAATGACACCAACCTGTAGACAACTGAAAACTTCCTTATCAGACTTTGTTAGGCAGTGACAGAGTCCAGTAGTACAAAAGGTGGGTATGGTTAGTGATGGGAAGTCACAGAGTTCAGCAGGGTTACAACAGATGGAAAGAAACTGTTCCTGAGCCTGCTGGTATGAGAACGGAGATACCTGTACCACCTGCCTGATGGGAGGAGGGCAAACAGTTTTTGGCATGGATGTGAAGGGTCCCTGGTGACGCCGGGCACCCTGCGCAGACACCGCTTGTGCTGGAGGTCTACGATGGCTGGGAGCTGGGTACCCGTGATGTGCTGGGCAGCACCCGTGATGTGCAGGGCCTTCCAGTTGGCTACGGAGCAACCACAAAACCACAGTGTGGCACAGTTTATCAGAAAGCTCTTGATTGTGCAGCAGTAAAAGTTCGCAAGGATCTTGGAAGACAGACGGACCTTCTTCCACCTCAAGCTAAAGTTGTATTAGATAACACCACTTGGTTTTAGAAAATTTGCCTTGAATATCAAATAAATTGTCTTGTTCCATTGGCAGATTATTTCACTTTTTTCAAGCAAATATCTCCTCAAATACAGTTAAATGTTCTTTTTTTTTAAAGACATTTTTTGCAGTGTACCACTTCCACCTGACCAGGAACCAAAACGTTGCTAGATGGTATGGTGTTTTGTCCCTGAGCAAGGGACTAAAACAAAAAATAATATCCCAGCAACCCCTGCTCTTCGTATGGAGCTTAATAACATATGGTATCGCAAACATAAAGGTCGTCCTGTTACAGTCTCTTAATAACATGATCAATTTTGACCAGCAAGAGCAAAATTCTGATCTTAGAGCAAACTTTTAGTTAGCAAACTGGTTGATGCGACCCACGTGGCTCAGAGTGTTGGCAGAGAGTTTACTGGAACCACAGTGCTCGCTCAGTAAACATGTGAGCGCTTTGATGGCTCTTACTGGCTATTTGTATGCACAGCGCCCCAATCTTCCTCATCCAGTCACTACGCGGATGTAAAAAATATAGTTTGGTTTTGTAGGCTTATGCTTTAGGTTCTACTTGAAACTACAGTTGGGACAGCCTAGTCTCACGAGGCCACACCTCCAATCTCGTCTGGCTTCCTAGGCCTGGTTTAAGATGCTGGGGGCAGCCCTACACTTCATTTGTGCTGAAACACGTTTGGAGGAACAGGCTCTGGTCATTTCAGCTTTGGAAGACTTGTCTGTCTGTATTTAGATATAAGCTAATTGAAGCTGCCAATTCGGTTTTAGTGGATGGTAGAAGACATGGGGACATCCCAATTGCATGTGCCCTGCATTCATTCAGTATCATTCTCGTAGTCTGTCTGTATTGGAGCAGAAGGTTATTGAACCTAACTGTCTGGCTGTATTAGAACAGAAGTTTACTGAATATAACCATTCATCTGTCTGTTTAGCTAACTGTCTCTCTGTATTAGAACAGAAGGTAACCAGACAGTCTCCATCTAGCTATCTGTATGTCTAGCTAACTATCTATTTGTCTGTCTAGATATCTGTATTAGAACACAAGGTAACTTAACAGTGAGTCTGTTCTCTGTGGTTCTCCAAAAGGGAGCCGTCTGTCTGTATTAGAACATGAGGTAACTACAGTGAGTCTGTTCTCTGTGGTTCTCCAAAAGGGAGCCGTCTGTCTGTATTAGAACACGAGGTAACTTTACAGTGAGTCTGTTCTCTGTGGTTCTCCAAAAGGGAGCCGTCTGTCTGTATTAGAACACGAGGTAACTTTACAGTGAGTCTGTTCTCTGTGGTTCTCCAAATGGGAACCGTCTGTCTATTTAGATGTAGGTTCTGATTAGCATCCCCATTAGCTGTTCCAGAAGCAGCAGCTACTTGTCATGTAGACTGATATCCAGTCTAAATGTGCATGGAATCACTGAGCTGGTGACTCAGCGTTTCCCCTACTCACCTCCCTCTGGCTGTAGACACGGCGTGCTGTCTGAGTCCCAAATTCCACTGTATGCAGTGCCCTACATAGGGTACAGGGCATGAACTGGCACACGGACAAAGAGCAGATCTAGTTTCACACGGTACGACAGCCCTCTCACCCTGTTCACCCTCTCTCTGACCCCTATCCCTCTTTCACCCTCTTTCTCTCTCTCTCTCTCTCTCTGTCCCTCTCTTCTTGTCCTGTCTGTTTGTCTTTCAGCAATCCTCAACCCTAAGCAGCCCAAAGAGAACAAGAGCTTCAACTTTGATTACTCCTACTGGTCACATACCTCGGTAAGTACCTGTTTCTCTGTCTGTCGTTCTGTCTGTGTGTCTATGCCTGCCTGTATGTGTACTAGACCAAAACACTACAACTGGTGTGTTAATACACAGCGAGGAGCCCGCCCTTTATTAAAGGAGTTTGAATTAATTGGACCTGCACACTATTTGATATGACTGAGTATTTTAAGTCAAATTGATCGAACAAGGCAGACTCTAGAACGGGGTAAGCCACCTTTAGCAGCACTGACTAACCAAAACGCTTCCTGTAGTTATTGATCAGTCTCTCACGGCACCATGAAGACATTTTTGGCCACTTCCTCCATGGAAAACTGATTTAACTCAGTAACATTCGTAGGTTTTCAAGCATGAATATTTACTGTATAGTGTAAATATACAGTATATATATTTTTATATATATATATATATATATGTATATTTACATGCGTCACGTCATGTTCATCAACTCTCCACAGCCCAAGGACCCCAACTTTGCCGGACAGCAGCAGGTGTACAGGGACATTGGAGAGGAGATGCTCCTCCATGCTTTTGAGGGCTATAACGTCTGTATCTTTGCCTACGGCCAAACTGGATCGGGGAAGTCCTACACCATGATGGGCAAGCAGGACGTACCGGACCAGCAAGGAATCATCCCCCTGGTACTCAGAATATTCTTCAGCCAGTCTGAGGACGTGTTTGAAATTATTGCATTTAATTCTACGGTTCAAAACATTACGTGGTTGTTTGTTCAGTGTGTCAACATGTTTATTTGTCCTTGTACAAACCGTCAGTAAATTCATTATTAATATTAAGTTTGCTCATTTTCTTCCCCCAGATGTGTGAAGACCTCTTTACCAAGTTCAATGACAGCAACAATGACAACAGCAAGTCCTATTCTGTGGAGGTACGTACAGCAATCATGCAGCACCTCCCCTTGGTCCTGGCTGATGCATGATGTCACATCCTGACTTCCTGTTAGGGCCTCTTATTGGTCCTCACTACAGCATGGGATTGTTGTCTTCAAATATAAAACGCTGAGCTGTGAAACTTCACCAATTGCTCTTTTTGAAAGTACGTGCGACTTACACATGACCTTCTTGAAAACTTTCTCTGAATATTTGTTGAGGATTTTATTATTCCATGAGGGGTGCTTCTACTTGATTAAATACGTTTTGCAAAGCCAGTAAGACAATCAATTTTATGTTGGCCTATAGGGTGATCCAGCGGTCTAAACTGCTGCTTAAGTGCGTATGTACTGCAGCTGTACGGGTTTGATCCAGCCCACAGCTATTTCACCAAAAACTAGATCCTCTATCGTTCCCTACTGCCTACTATCTCCCTTATTGCCTGAAAAAATATAAAATTTTCGATTTAATGTTGCCAAAATGTAACACTCTAAATTGACCTTCATACAGAAACTCCACGCTTGGGGGCTGAAGAAAAAGAACAACACCTGCTGGAGAAAACTGATTCTCTCGCTGTGCTTCTACATCTCTGCTTCAGTCTTTCCAAAATCCTAAGCATGAATCTCTGTACTTCCTTCTAAAAATCCATTGGATTAGTGGATCATAGTCTCTCCCTTAAAATCTGAGAATGGTTTGAGAAAGGAGGAAGCCTTTGTGGTGTTCTGACTCTTTGTCCTCCCTCCCTAGGTCAGCTACATGGAGATCTACTGTGAGCGCGTGCGTGACCTTTTGAACCCGAAGAACAAGGGGAATCTGCGTGTGAGGGAGCACCCCCTGATGGGGCCCTATGTGGAGGACCTGTCCAAGCTGGCTGTCACCTCCTACAACGACATCCAGGACCTCATGGACTCTGGGAATAAGGCCAGGTGCGGGAGGGGTGCAGAGCTTTACAAAGTAAAAAGTGCTCGGCTGGGTTCACCAGCTAAGAGACGTTCCTGGTTTTGGCCCAGATGAACAGGGAAAGCTAAGCGGTGGTCAATGAAATGATAAGGAAGTGAAAAATGATCAGTACAT
>JACXGI010020593.1:0-10613 GCA_016801175.1 Esox masquinongy | reverse complement strand
GTGTAGACAGGGGTGTAGACAGGGGTGTAGACAGGGGTGTAGACAGGGGTGTAGATAAGTGTGAGCAGTATGGATGGGCCTGCACTGAGTCGGACAGTCACATGGATCTCAGAGGTCTCGTTGGCTGTCACATAGGCTGTTTGAGTGAGTGTCCGCACACACTGATTCACATGAGTACACTCACACACAGCCTCTTATTTGTCTTTTCCCTCTCCCTATAATCCACACCCCCCGCCCCTCACCTCCACAGAGAAAGCATATACTGTATTCTCCCCCTTCATCATAACACCACCCCCCCACGCTCCTTCCTTCCCGTACCGTCTTTTTCTCTGTCAGACCTGGCTGTCTGTGCACAATTCCTGTGCTGCAAATCCTTCAGCGGATGGATGAACGTCCACAGCCCATTCATCATCGTCCTTATCCTTCACCCTCACCACTGTTTTTATATCAGCCAGCATTCCACCTGACAACTGATGTCCCTGTCTCCCTCTCTGTCTCCCTTGCTCCCTCTCACTCCCTCCCTTTCTTTTTCTCTTCTGATTGTGTCACACACTCTCTATCTGTCACTCCCTCGCTCATTCTTCTCTCACCCGTTCTCTTGGGTGCATCGCAGGGACCAGGGTGGCACCTTCGGAGCAGGGCTGTAAAAAAAATAGAACTATAAAAAGCCCTGCATGGAGAAGGGTAATGATGAAATGTAACTGCTTGCCTCCGTGCACCTGAGGTCTGGCCATTGTGTGTGTGTGTGTGTGTGTGTCTGTGTGTCTGTGTGGCCTGGGCGCTGAACCGGAACTGGCCTGCGAGGGGTCAATGTCACGACAGGGCCAGGAGAGTTATCTTGTTTTAAAGATTTTCTAGGAGACATTTACACCCACATAAAACGCAGCTGTGGGGGGATGAAAGAAAAGAAGTAGTGTCACTGATATTCCAACTCAACCATTTGGGCACTAGGGTGGATGTCTGAATCCTTTAGGCAAAATTGTTTTCTATGAAAGTGGCAGTAAGGCTGCTGGAAAAGGTATTCAGTTGAATGTATTGTACATTACTACATATGTTCTGCCTCAGTATTGTTTCTGGGTTTTTTTTGTTGGTATTGAATGCCAGGATGTGAAACAATTGTGTCTGTAAATTGATCTGGATAAGAGTCTGCTAAATGACCAGAATGTAAAAGGTCCAATCCTATGAAGGTATTGTTTTGCACCCGTGCCTGCTCTCTTATTCCTCTGCCTCCTGTTGATATGATATGGGCTGTGTTTGCTCTCCAAACTGTGGTCTATGTGTGTGTGTGTGCCAGTCTGTGCATGTGCATAATATGTTAGCATATAATCTCAGTGTGTGTGTGTGTGTGTGTGTGTGTGTGTGTGTGTGGTGTGTGTGTGTTTCAGTAAAGGCCTATTTTCAGTTGAGTGTCTGGCCCCTGCCCAGTGATCTCCGCATGCCCCTGGGCTCAGATGCTGGCATGCCCGCACTCCTCCCTGCGGTGCCTCCCTCCTTTCTCCTCCCTCCTCCCTCCTTCCCCCTCCCGCCTCCCACCTGTCCCTGGCTACCACCTCCCAGCCTGGCCCGCCGGCGTGGAAAATCACCCTTTGATGGGCCAGCCGAACTGGAGGAGAGAAAGGGAGGGAAAGAAGAGCAGAGAAGAGGGAGAGGAAAAGGTGGAAATGAATGAGAAGAGTGGAAGAACAGAAACGTGGGTAAAAGAGATAAGATGGGGAGGATTCACCAACACCCAATAACAACACCCTGGCACAAGACCCAAAACCTCGAACCTCTAAGACAGCCTCAACCCTAGTTATAACCTCAGACCATAAGACAGCTTCAACCCTAGTTATAACCTCAGACCATAAGACATCCTCAACCCTAGTTATAACCTGAGACCATAAGACAGCCTCAACCCTAGTTATAACCTCAGACCATAAGACATCCTCAACCCTAGTTATAACCTCAGACTATAAGACGGCTTCAACCCTAGTTAAAACCTCAGACCATAAGACATCCTCAACCCTAGTTATAATGTCAGACCATAAGATGGCTTCAACCCTAGTTATAACCTGACCATAAGACATAAGCAACGCTAGTTATAACCTCAGACCATAAGACAGCCTCAAACCTAGTTATAACCTCAGACCACAAGACATCCTTAACCCTAGTTATAACCTCAGACCATAAGACATCCTCAACGCTAGTTATAACCTCAGACCATAAGACGGCTTCAACCCTAGTTTATAACCTCAGACCATAAGACGGCTTCAACCCTAGTTATAATCTCAGACCATAAGACGGCTTCAAACCTAGTTATAACCTCAGACCATAAGACGGCTTCAACTCTAGTTATAACCCTATGACCATAAGACAGCTTCAACACCAGTTATAAACTCAGAGCATAAGACCCTAAGAATGTCTTAACCCTAGTTATAACCTCAGGCCCTAAGCCAAGGTTCAGGGCCAGCCCTGGGTGTAGGGAAACCTTTCATCTCAATTATCTCTGTAAGCACGACAATGACTGAACAGCCTGGACCAGACAGCACTGTTATTTCACCTGCAACCCTGTTCAACCATAGCTTGCATTTCTTGCCAACTTGCATACAACATCACATATTCAAACAAAATAACTATGTTGCACTGCTTTCTTTATGCTGTTTAAGTGTCCATTCTGGGCAAGAGGATACAGTCGTGTTAAAAAGTTTGCATACCCTTGGAGAATTGGTAATATATGTACCATTTGTAAAGAAAACATGAGTGAGCAGGCAGAACACATGTCTTTTATTTCTTATGGGATTCACATTCAACTGTAGGTCATAACAAAATGGCACAATCATAAAACAAAACATTGCAGCAAAGAAAAAAATGAACTGACCCCTGTTCAAAAGTCTGCATACCCTTAATTCTTAATACTGTGTATTGCTCCCTTTTGCATCAATGACAGCGTGCAGTCTTTTGTAATAGTTATCTATGAGGCCCTGAATTCTTGCA
Source organism: Esox masquinongy (assembly GCA_016801175.1). Classification (NCBI taxonomy): domain Eukaryota; kingdom Metazoa; phylum Chordata; class Actinopteri; order Esociformes; family Esocidae; genus Esox; species Esox masquinongy. The sequence goes on along the minus strand of JACXGI010020593.1, from coordinate 7,640 downwards.
GATGGTATAGCTGCCCAGTCGTCTTGGCAAAATGCCTCCAGGTCATGCAAAGTCTTTGGTCGTCTTGCATGAACCGCATGTTTGAGATCTCCCCAGAGTGGCTCGATGATATTAAGGTCAGGAGACTGTGATGGCCATTCCAGAACCTTCACCTTTTTCTGCTGTAACCACTGGAGTTTCAACTTGGCCTTGTGCTTAGGGTCATTGTCGTGCTGGAAAGTCCAAGAGTGTCCCATGCGCAGCTGTCGTGCAGAAGAATGCAAATTGTCTGCCAGTATTTTCTGATAACATGCTGCATTCATCTTGCCATCAATTTTCACAAGATTCCTCATGCATTTAGAGCTCACACCCCCCCAAAACATCAGTGAGCCACCACCATGCTTCACAGTGGGGATGATATTCTGTCCACTATAGGCCTTGTTGACCCCTCTCCAAACATAGCGCTTATGGTTGTGACCAAGGGCGTAGGAGTGAAAATTGGGGGGACACATTTAACTAAGCGTGAATGTTAATTTATTCACCAAAATGTCTTTTTAATATGCAGTTCTATGTGTTTTTCCACTTCTAGAATCCACTTCTAGTTCGATTCTCTTTGTCCATGACTATGTTAGATATAGACACGCTCTGGTTAAAAAAAGGCGTTGGCATTATTTACCAATGAAGTGCGAATAGGACCAATGCAACCGACACAGTTTCGTTCAGAGGTAGTCTGGTTGAATATACTGGGGGCGATAATTGTTTCCACCACGCTGGCTTGCGATTCTCATTATGTCTGGAAAGGTTGTAGCAAATAGATAGTTACCCCAAACGATGCTGTCTCCTCAATATGCTTCCTGTACTGATGCCTTGCGGGTGTTGATAGGACTCAAGTGTTCCATGTGAAAATTCCAGTTTGACTTTAAGAAAGTAGTGATTTCTGAACATGCAATAGTCCTAACTAGCATTGGTAAATTATACCTTGTGTGACGTTCCTGCATGGTGGGACTTTTCAGCTGGAAAGGCATCTCAGATAGATGATAATGTAATCAGAGTGCATTTTTAAAATGACTAATACTAAAATGATGTTGGTAAAATCTCAGTCAGGCATGTTAGTCCAGCTTTAAGTTTTCCAATCTGCTCCTATTGACCGCCTTGAATTATTACTTCTTACTAACTTACCTGTTGGTTTGTGGCCTCTCTCTCCCTCGCTCAGCCTACCTTTCTTATCCGTGCTATTGTTATGACTGCCTCTCTCCTGAATGAAGTAAACACATACAATATAATCCTAAATTCAGCTGCTGTCCTGCTATCAATGATCCTATTAAATGACTCTGATTGATTTACATGATGACAGATCAACAGTCTATCTATCGTGGCACTTATCGATGATTTATCTGTTGGTTTTTGGACTCTTTCTCTCTCTCCTTGCTTGTTCATGTCTATCACTTTCCTGCCATGATCATACATAGCATGAACCAAATTCTTAAAACATTGAACACACTTTAGATATATCTAGATGATTCAAAACATAAACTGAAGAAAAAAAAATGCCAGCTTTTGTGTGTAGATTGTCACCAAGAAAATTAACTACTTACACTCCATTCTTGACTGGTTGTGGCCCGTCTACTACTTAGCTAGGTACTTGCAGACCCTATGGTGAAGAATAAGACAGAGATTGTGCAAATCATTTTAGCAGGCATACTTACTTTCAAATCATTCACTATCACTTTTTCACACAGCCATAGGAACTACTCAGTGTTATCTAGCAAGCAAGCTGCTGTAACGTTTGTTGGATTAAACTTGAAAATAATGATAGCTAGCTAACTACGTCTTAACTATTTTTCAGCCAGAAGAAAGCTTATATTTTATCATGTTCATTCTTTCTATAGCTATGAAAATGTATTGATGTTTATATACGTTGTACTTACTGTGAAAACAAAACTTATAGCTACAGTAATTCACTTAGCTAGCCTACACACATTGCTCGCAATGAAAGAATGAATGAGAATGTTGGATTCGGTCGTGAAGGAGACGTGACAAATTCCAAATTTTGGGGGGGACATGTCCCCTCCGTCCCCCCATGGCCTTGGTTGTGACCATAAAGCTCTATTTTGGTCTCGTCACTCCAAATGATAGTGTACCAGGAGCTGTGAGGCGTGTCAAGTTGTTGTCGGGCATATTGTAACCGGGTTTTTTTGTGGCATTGGGGCAGTAAAGGCTTCTTTCTGGCAACTCGACCATGCAGCTCATTATTGTTCAAGTATCGTTGTATTGTGCTCCTTGAAACAACCACACTCTCTTTTTCCAGAGCAGCCTGTATTTCTCCTGAGGATACCTGTGGGTTTTTCTTTGTGTCCCGAACAATTCTTCTGGCAGTTTTGGTTGAAATCTTTCTTGGTCTACCTGGCCTTGGCTTGGTATCAAGAGATCCCCGAATTTTCCACTTCTTAATAAGTGATTGAACAGCACCGACTGGCATTTGCAAGGCTTTGGATATCTTTTTATATCCTTTTCCATCTTTATAAAGTTCTATTACCTTGTTACGCAGGTCTTTTGACAGTTCTTTTCTGCTCCCCATGGCTCAGTATCTAGCCTGCTCAGTGCATCCACGTGAGAGCTAACAAACTCATTGACTATTTAAACACAGACACTAATTGCAATTTAAGAAGCCACAGGTGTGGGAAATTGACCTTTAATTGCCATTTTAACCTGTGTGTGTCACCTTGTGTGTCTGTAACAAGGCCAAACATTCAAGGGTATGTAAACTTTTGATCACGGCCATTTGGGTGATTTCTGTTATCATTATGATTTAAAAAAGAGCCAAACAACTATGTGATAATAAATAGATACATATGATCACTATCCTTAAATAAAAGACAGTTTTTTGCATGATCAGTCATATTTTCAAAATCAATGCCAAAATTTCACAATTTCTGCCATGGTATGCAAACTTATGAACACAACTATATCTGTCTGTAATATGCTAGCTAAATACTATACCTGGAAGGACAGCTTACAGCCAAGTGTGCTATCTTGTTCACGTATGAACAATGTCCCTAATGAGATCTATTTTAACTAATAAACCAATTGTTCACTGTTGGGTGATATTCACCGGGCTTCATTTGTAACAAAGTGGAAGTTGGGAAATTACCAGTTGAGTCATAAATACAGGTTGGATACATTCACCTGATTTATAATGGCCAACAAGCTGTGTTCATGCCTAACAAAAATACAGGTGTCATGCTTGCAGACAGCAATACAGTTCAAAGACCTTTCTTTAAATCATGTTTTGTTTTTGTATTTAAAGGGGTAATCCAACCACAGAAACAATAATCAATTTGGTGTATGGCTATTTTCTATCAGCAAGTATAATTTTAGAAAAATCTTTCTGCTGTCATACATTTTCATTATTAAACAATTTAAACCATAGAACTGTTAGTGGTTTTAAGTGGATTACCCCTAACTTCTGAAAAGACTATTTACAGGTCATTTCCATGGCAGCAGACAACAGAGGTCACCATATGCGAGAAGTAGAGCTCAGGGTGATAGACGAGTTTCCCACTAGTAATTACTAGTTGGAGCAACAGTCATATATGGGCTTGTTTTGATACAGTATGAAACAATGGTTTTAATTTAGCCTGTTGTCAGACAGCTGGGGAAACATTCTGCAATATCAACATTTTATCACTGTGTTGCATCACCTCTTCTTTTAGCAATACTGTGTAAGCGTTTGGGAACTGAGTAGACCAATTGCTGCAGTTAAGATAGTGAAATATATTTCCATTATTGCTTGATATAAGATTTCAGCTGCTCAACAGTTCAGGGTCTCCTTTGTTGTATTTTTCATTTCATAATGCGCCAAATGTTTTCAATGGGTGACAGGTCTGGACTGCAGGCAGGCCAGTTTAGCACCCAGAGTCTTTAACTACAGAGCCATGCTGTTGTAATACGTGCAGAATGTGGTTTGGGATTGTCTTGCTGAAATATGCAAGGCCTTCCCTGAAAAAGACATCATCTGGATGGCAGCATATGTTTCTCCATTTCCTGTATATATTGTTCAGGATTAATGGTGCCTTCCCAGATGTACAAGTCAAACGTGCCATGTGCACTAATACACCCCCATACCATCAAGGATGCTGGCTTTTGAACTGTGTGCTGATAAGAAGCCGGATGGTCCCCCTTCTCTTTAGTCCGGAGGACGCAGAGTCCATGGTTCACAAAAAGAATTTCAAATTTTGATTAATCAGACCACAGGACTGTTTTCCAATTTGCCTCAGTCCATCTTGAATGAGCTCAGGCCCAGAGAAGGTGGCGGTGTTTCTGGATCTTGTTTATATCTGGTTTCTTCTTTGCATGGTAGAGTTTTAACTTGCATTTGTGGATGCAGCGACGTACTGTATTCACAGAATGTTTTTCCTGGACCGTGTAATTCTGTCATCTTTTCCCTTGACGAAAATGTCAGTTATCATCACCTATATTGATAGTAATTCTATCAATGTTATTCACGAATGAAAGAAAAACTAATGTTGTTTTGCCATGAAATGTAATAGCTTTAGCAGTGTAAAGTTAATCTTCAGTTTCGCTAGCAATTGCTCAGTTCTCATGACAATTCCAAGTAGTAAGTTAGTAGATACTAGTTGGCCTGTTACTGGGAAATAAGCTGTTAAAATGGCCAGTGGAAAAAGCCATACAGTTCATAGATGATATTTGTGGTGGAGGTAAACTTAATAAGAAACGTTAGTCAGTTTAATACAATGCTTAAACTGAACTTAGCTTGCCTGGTTCCTTTTCCTGTTTGGAAGTGTTTCTGAGCCCATGCAGTGATTTCCACTACAGAATTGTGTGTGTATTTATTGCAGTGCCACCTGAGGGCCTGAAGATCACAGCCTTCCAATATTGTTTTGCGTCCTTGTCCCTTGCATACAGAGATTTCTCTGGATTCTCTGAATCTTTTAATGATATTATGTACTGTAGATGATGAGATCCCCGAACTCTTTCCAATTTTACACTGAGAAACATTTTTCTTAAATTGTTGCTTCATTTGCCACCGGAGTCTTTCACAGAGTGATGAACCCCTCCCCATCCTCACTTCAGACAGACCCTTCCTCTCTGGAATGATCTTTTAATACCCAATCATGCTACTGACCTGTTGCCAATTGACCTAATAAGTTGTGTGATATTCCACCAGGTTTAATTTTTTTGTATTACTCAATGTTTCCAGTCTTTTGTTGCCTCCGTCCCAACTTTTTTTTTAAACTTGTTGCTGGCATCAAGTGGGCATATATTTTTCAAGAAACAATAAAATGTCTCGGTTTCAAAATTTGATGTGTTGTCTTTGTGCTATTTTCTATTGAATTTAGGGTTTGAATTATTTGCACATCATTGCATTCTGTTTTTAATTATATTTTATGCAGCATCCAAACTTTTTTTTGAAATGGGGTTGTATAATATTTTCTTTTTTTTCTTAATACCTGTTAGGAATAACCGTAATAACGGTAATCAAAAATGAATTAGATTACATTATTGAATGTTGATAATCCCAAAATTACATGACTGATTACAATTCGGTACAGGTAACAAGTAACTTAGATGAATTACATTTTGAAAGTAACCTACCCAATGCTAAATGTAAGTTCAGACAATGTCCCATGCAACATACTGGAAAATGTGTCTAATTTCCCCAATAATGCACTGTCTGTCCAAACACTTACCAAACAGCTCTCTCTATGGGACAAACACTAACCAAACATCTCTATGGGACAAACCCCACCAAACATATCTCTCTATGAGACAAACACCAACCAAACACATCTCTCTATGGGAAAAACAGTCACCAAACATATCTCTGGGACAAACACCAACCAAACATTTCTCTCTACGGGACAAATAACCAACCAAACATCTCGCTGTATGGGACAAACACCAACTAAACATTTCTTTCTATGGGACAAACACCCACCAAACATCTCTCTCCATGAGACAAACACCCACCAAACATCTCTCATTATGGGACAAAAAACAAACATACATCTCTCTCTATAGGAATGTAATGGCCATTCCCTTCTAACACTAATTTCAATCCTGTGTAACCCACACCATGCATACATTATTTTGCCTTCCTGCAAATGGCTTATTACTAAAAGGATTATGATGACACACATACAAACACAAACATGCTAATCCTCATTAGTGCCACAGAAAGCCTGTCTTATGTAGTGGTGCAGAGGCCCCTACAGAGACACAGGGAGCACTGCCAGGGCTCCAGAGCCAGGAATCGCAAACGCCAAGAGGGCCCAAAACCAAAAACCTAACCTTACCCAAAAAACTAACCTTTAACCTCATCCTAACACCTAATCCTAACGTTCATACACATACATGCACAGATAGACACTCATTCATTTGTTTGACCCTTATTCTACCAGGGAGGTAACTGGGGAATAGTTACAGGTGGGATGGAATTAATTAATGAGTCATGTGGTAACTGGGCATGGGTAGCCATGAAGATTTGAGGTAGCCAGGCAACTATGCTTAAGATTGGTGTGGAATCTTTAGTGACCGTCAGTAGTCAGGACATCCGTTTATAATCCTGCCTGGAAGACTTAACCCACAGGGCAATATCCCCTACAACTGCCCTATGGCACTGAGATCTCCTTAGACCAGAGGATAGAGTGCCTCCTGCTGGCCCTGCAGCGCCACTCCCAGGGATATATAGAAAAAAAATATATAGGAGAACGAATAGAGAAAGCAGTGGGTACAAAAGGAAAAGCAGAATGAAAAACAGACAGACAGACAGGAAGACACACAGACCAGACAAACCAGAAGGACAGACACACTGACAGACAGACTGAAACAAGGACAAACAGAGACAGACAGACAGAAGAAGAAGAGTAAGGAACAGGCAAGGAGTAGAGGCACTACCAACTGCCAACATATCTGGCACAGAGTCCAGGCCCCCTCCTGCCTTTCGGATCTGCCAATTCCAATGTAATAACAGATAAATAGAGGGGACTCATCAAGACAAACAGCGTGGGCTTGCCAAAGGGGAGAGTGAGAGAGACAGAGAATCAGAGAACAGAGAGACAGACAATGAATGAGAGAGAGAGAGAGAGAGAGAGCGAGCGAGAGAGAGACAGACCAAAAACAGAGAGAAGGCGAGGTTGTTGATAGCTGTTGGCTGCTGGATGGTGCCAGGCCCGGTGCTGAAGCCCACACTCCAGCCTCACTGTCACAGTGAATGATAAAGCAGACAGATTGCCTCTGAAACGGCAGACTCGTCGATCCCCTGGCCAGCCCTGGAGGCCAACGCAGGAGTGCCTCTTTAGCCATTCACCAGTTAATGTGCCAATTTGTTTTCCAGCCCGCCTCAAGAAGAATTTATCGCAATGTGTCGTGGCTCTGGGCAAATACTAATAAAATGGTCTTTTGCTGCAATTTTCTTAATTGGCCACAGTGGGGATGGACTACTCGTAGCGTTGGATAGTCTCCCCTGCCAAGCCGGCATGCAGATGTGCTCGGAGACATTCCACCCAGTCATTGGCTTCAACAACACTTATCGCCCGGCAACTCCTGCCACGCCCCCATGAAACGACCACTGCTGAGCTACAGTCTTTTACTCACTGTGCCTTAGCTGAGAGAGCAGAAAGCGGGGGGGGGGGGGGGGG
>JACXGI010020592.1:0-10975 GCA_016801175.1 Esox masquinongy | reverse complement strand
GGACACCTCTTCAGGGTTCTTGTAGAGTCCATGCCTCGGCAGGTCGGTGCTGTTTTGGTGGCACACGGAGGACCAACAGCATATTAGGCAGGTGGTCATAATGTTTTGGCTCATCAGTGTACATGTAGGCAATTATGGTGCTGCCCATGGCATGGTGACCACAACAGCCCATATCTGTTAGTACAGGTGGGGGGGGGGGGGCTACAGTCTCTTTGATTATCTAATGCTGTGGTACAAACTTGGATCCACATGTCAAAGATTGACAATACTGCTATGCATAAGTTGATTTCTAACATAGTGGGTTTTTCTTTTCTCCTGTGGTTGTGGCTGCTTTTTGAGGAGCTAGGTCAAAGTCAATAGTAAAGTTTGGTACAGTAGATACTTTTTATTACATTTGTTGATTCTACAGTTGTTTATACTGGTCCTAGAGGTAGCTAGGTTCTAGAAGTAAGGTAGGTAGAACAAATGGATTACATGATATTGTTTCATTACAGTATTACTAATACATGAAAAGTGATTTCATTATCCCTTGTTAATATATATTTTCACAAGTTGCTGTGGCATAAATAAAGTATGACCAAGACATAGTCTTACAGAGGTGCAAACTTGTCACCATTTGCCGGAATTTGCCGTTTTTCAAAATAGGTCATCCACATGAATTGTGTAGATCTGCAATAAAAATAAAAAAAATTTGGTGGGGGGGTCTTTGTCAACTTCTCCATCCTCTAAGTGGCTTGACTTTTTAGAACTGGTCCTGCAAAAAATTGCAGACCTATTTAGACAGCATATAGAATTATAATCTTCTGCTTTATATTCTTCTGATGTGGTTTGGACGTTAGGCAATCATGGTCCTTCCCTACGTTGTTCAGTTAGAAGGACCTGATGATATTTTGGATTTCCCATGTCTGGCCAGTGCAGTACTGGATCACAAGTTTGCGTTCCTTTACTTCTAAACATCTTTTTGTTTGTTTGTTCTTGAGTTCTTTTCCCTAGAAAAAGAGGCAAATATTTAAATACTTTTCATCAGCGGACCTTTCTGGCAAAAGGAAATCATATATGGTGTGTATACAAGTGTGGGAAAGAATTGCCTTTGCGAGTATACTGAATTAACTGTGATATTTACCTGTGTGAAGGACCAGAGAATGCCCATGCCCTTCTTAACAGCCTCCTTACAGTTGTAAAGATCAGGAACACTGTCTTCCCCACCGTCAGCCAAACATCTGTTGTCATTATACTTGTGGGACTTGATGCCACCAATGTAAAGCTCCCCATTACTGGTGTAGTATGTGTGCTGAACAATCAAACAGATGAACACAGAGCATTAGGATCTCTCTATGAATACAGAGCAAATGAGACAGAGGATTGTTATCAGTTACCTGTGGGCCATAGTAGTAGCACTTGTAGGCTATGGGTGTATGACCTGGAACAGGCCCTTGGTCAATACACATGTTTGCATCCAAGTTCTTCATCTTTGTGCAGAGGGAGATAAATGATAATGATGACCATGACAAGATTTCATTATACATCTTGATACATAGATAGGTATTAAAAGCTATAATTTAAAACTCACTTGGATGGCTTATATTCTGACAACCTTTCTCTTAACCCCATGGGAAAGAGAACTGAATTGCACAATTGTTTTAAAATAGAACCTTATTTCTTTAGAACTGCTAAACTTCCTATAAGACCAATGGCAATATTTGTAGAATTCCATGAAATGTTTGATTTTGTGGCCCATCACCCCAAAGTTGCCCATCCCTGGTGGAAACACCCAATCACACACAGACATTGCGAGACAGTGGTTCAGTGATGCAACGTGTTAACTGATAAGGGCCCGGTTTCCCAAAGCATTACGATGATCGTAAGATGCACGTAATTGCCTCGTTATCTTATTGGTGCGTTTCCGGAAAGCATCGTTACTTAAGGGGTACGTAACATCGCTCTTTAAATAACGAGTGGTCCGGACAACTCGTCTATCGCAACAGGCACTTTACGGTTTTTGTGAAATAGCTGCTCTCTCAACATGCGAGGAGTGGTCGCGAACAGTTAATATTTAGGCAATAGAACGAATTAAAAATATAAAAAGTTTTCATTTAGACCAATTTATTTAGACAAATTATATAGGTGCGTGAGTGGATGTAAATGTAACCCTGCATCGTACTGGTACTGTCTTTGATGGATAGGTGCTGGTGCTTCTCTATCACATCAAGAAGAACATTGATTTCTTCAGCTCTGAAATTGTTTTCTCTTGCGTTCCATTTCTACCGTTAGAATGGATTTTCCCACTATGCTTTATATTCCTAGTTAACCAATGATGTGTTGATTGCTATGTGAACATATTCTATACAGCAGAGGCGTCGCTAGGATCACAATACATTCGGGGCTTAGCCCACCCTCCCGCCCCGCACAGGACAGAAAGTACAGGGTTTTGAATGTACAAGCGGAAAATTTTGATGTACACACTAGCGGCCAACACGTCTACATTGTCATAATGCGCGATCGGAATTAGAGATGAATAGATCAGGGGCTATTTTTTGCCGGACCGCGTAAGCGATAAAATCGCTGAAGCATTTAAGTTTTGTTGTAGGTTAACTTCCCTCACGTGTAAGCTGGTAACGTTACGGTGACTGGCTACCAACCGCTAGCAACGCAGAGTAGCATACTGGTAGCATTTAGCCTAACTTCTTAGCCTTTGCTAACTTGGTAATGTCGCGCTAGGTGGGCGTTGTTGCAGCAACCAGGCACCTCAGCTGCACCCACGCCCCACCTATTTGCCCAATTTTGGTTATCCGGGAGTTAGGACGAGTGACGCGCTGCCAAGTTGGCGACGACCATCTCCGCCAAAAATGAGCTTCAAAACGGGTCTTCAGACACCTATGGGTGACGTCACGGTTACTACGTCCATATTTTTTACAGTCTATGGATGTAACATTTCGTCCACCCAAAATATGACTACTTTGAGTTTTGCATTTTCCTATTGATGCCTAAAGGTGCGTGCACACTGTCCGCTCGCTAGAGCTACAAAGAGGCACTCTCATTCATTTCCAACCAGAACCAGGGAATCACGGCGACATCGGGCGGTGCTACTCTCGGAGACAAAATCTCCCAGCGACAACTGAGAGTTGAGAAATGTTCAACTTTATGCTAATTTCCAGCGAGAGTTCAGTGACTGGGTTCGGCGGTCTATCAATGGCAGGGCAGATGTTCTCTGCATCTTGAAGTCCCTTCTCTTTTCTACTCGCTAGCTAAAATAAATTGACGAGAGAAACTTAAATTTGCGGTGTCCGGTTTCCCCATTATTTATTATGCTTTTCTGGCTTCATACGGAGATATCATTCTAAAAAATAGATGCATGGAAGATTTCAGAGATCGTTGGGATCACGGTTGAGTGATACATGCATAACGTAAAACAAAGTAAATTGCTATTTTAATATTGACAATCATTGACTTGGCATCGTCGTAATACATTTTTAGTAGTGGAGACACGCAAATTCTAAATACTTATCAATATTTGCAGAGACAGATGTTTCCCCTATGCTGGTGGACTGGTTGTCGCTGGCATAGATTGGGAAGACGCCCTGCCCGAGCGGGCAGTGTGCACGCTAGGTTCGGCTCAGCGACAGCTCGCCAGAGATTGAGCGATTTGCAAGTTGAGCGAGCAGACGTAGGGTAGTAGAACACATCGTCTGCGATATTATATGCACCCATGTCACTGTTGCCATGGTCACAGACACAGATATCGAAGAAAGTTTAACATGTTCTGCTTAGGGCTGCACTATGTACTCTATTAACATAATCTCAGTTAATAGGGACACAAGTTAGGGACACAGACAAAATATTTATAAAAAATAAATACAAAACACAGAAAGAAAGACATACAATTCAACAATTAAGTCACAAACAACATCATATCGATCCTCCATAAAATGTTTGAAATGGGCAATGGACACCAGTGTGTAAATTAAGTTGTTTTTAAGAAACATACCCCTCCATAGCCAAGTATGTTGTCCCATGTCGCCAACTGCGGATACACATTGTCCAGGTACCACTTAAAGGGCCTGCATTTCAAATTTTCTCTGAGCTTCTTTCTCTCAGACACGTCACCAATATCTATTCCATGATCCTGCAGTGTTGAGAGGGGAATAATGGATTATTTGTTTTGTATCCTGCAGAACTGTTGAGTCGCCTGCATATTACTGGGTCTGATAAATAAAAAGGTTGACAAACTTCATTGTTTTGTTTTCCATTAAGGACAATAAATGTTTTAAACATGGGTATATTTCCATTAACTCATACCTTCATGGGAATGTTCCAGGCGAGATTTACATTACTTTTATACTCATCCATCCAGATCTCTGCTGCCCTCAGTGCATTCCTCTGCATCGACATGCTCAGGTCAGGCATGTAAGGCTTGTGGTTCCTCTCAATGTGGGCAATTTTAGAACAAGGGATAACCTCTATACTGCCCCCACACAGCCATACCTGAAAAACAAGGCATAAGTATGCATGCCGTTCCCCACAAATGATGCAAAGCCCCCTATGGGCTAAATGAGATATTCTGTGTGACTAATGCATTTCAGTGGATTACTATAACGACACCAACCCTCCTAGGGCCAATTTGGGTAGTTTTGTTAATTCTTAAACTCCATGTTATGACTGTAGAGATGGAAGATTAAAGGAATCCACCATTTTCATGTAGTTGAATAGGTGGGACTTCATCAGCCAAACTTCAATGTCCGATCCTTCCTGATTACCTAGGTTGTCATTGGTATTCCAAATACTAAATCTGTTGTAATTTTCCAAATTGTTGCCCAATGTGGTGAGAAAAAAGCCTTTTGTCAAACAAGGAACTCAGTTGTTTGAATTAGAGATTTCTACAACTTCTGTAGTGCTTTGCAGCAGGGAAGACATGTACTGAGGTGTGTCTAAAACTAGATTTTGTCTCTGGAACTTTCAGATAATGATCCCTATTCTGTGGTTGTTCAGTGGTCGGTAGTGATGGCCATTCGAGGCTTCATTAGCGTTATTTTTGCAGCTGGATATTATGCTGGCAGCACTCAGATTTTCTTTATCACAATAAAAGCCATAATTGAAATGTATAAGGCAATATAGTTAACAATCTAGTCTGTGAAAAAGAACAGACAAGAATAGCATTGGAACGGACATTAAACATAAAATATACAGACTAGATGGTTAACTATATTACCGTATATATTTCAATGATAGCTTTTATTTTGAAAAAGAACAGAATGGCACAATCATAAAACAAAAATAAGCAACAAATCGCACACCTTAAAATAAATGACCAGGTGCGAGAAAAAAAAAATCAAACGAAATAGGAAAATAATCATCTCGCACACTGAAAATGCTTACAAATGTTATGATTTAATAGAAAACAACAACGTTTTGGTCGAAGACCTTCATCAGACATAGAAAACATGGTGAAAAGCAGGTGTTAATATAGGATCAATTAGCCAATCAAAATGAAAAAAATCATGACATCAGAATTATCTAATTACTGTATTTTTTAATAGATAAAACCAGAACATTGTCATGTACATTTGTGCTCAAAAGTTTGCATGCACTTGGACAGTTGGTAATATACAGCTCTGGTCAAAATAACCCAAAAAATATGGATTGTTTTCAGACCTCAAATAATGCAAAGAAAACAAATTCCCATTCTTTTTTCAACAACAAAATACTAATGTTTTAACTTAGGAAGAGTTCAGAAATCAATATTTGGTGGAATAACCCAAATTTTTCATGCGTCTTGGCATGCTCTCCACCAGTCTGTCACATTGCTGTTGGGTGACTTTATGCCACTCCTGGCACAAAAATTCAAGTAGCTCGGCTTTGTTTGATGGCTTGTGACCATCCATCTTCCTCTTGATCAAATTCCAGAGGTTTTCAATGGGGTTCAGGTCTGGAGATTGGGCTGGCCATGATAGGGTCTTGATCTGGTGGTCCTCCATCCACACCTTGATTGACCTGGCTGTGTGGCATTGAGCATTGTCCTGCTGGAAAAAACAATTCTCAGAGTTGGGGAACATTTTCAGAGCAGAAGGAAGCAGGTGATCTTCCGGGATAACTTTGTATTTGGCTTGATTCATGCATCCTTCACAAAGACAGATCTGCAAGAGTCCAGCCTTGCTGAAGCATCCCCAGATCATAACCGATCCTCCACCAAATTTCACAGTGGGTGCGAGACATTGTGGCTTGTAGGCCTCTCCAGGTCTCCGTCTAACCATTAGATGACCAGGTGTTTGACAAAGCAGAAAATTTGACTCGTCAGAGAAGATGACCTTACTCCATTCCTCTACGGTCCAATCCTTATGGTCTTTTGCAAACTTCAGCCTGGCTCTTCTTTGCTTCTCATTGATGAAGGGCTTTTTTCTAGCTTTGCACGACTTCAGCCCTGCCCCTAGGAGCCTGTTTTGAACTGTCCTCGCCGTGCACTTCACCCCAACTGCTGTATGCCATTCTTTTTGTAGGTCACTTGATGTCATCCTACGGTTGTTGAGTGACATTCTAATGAGTTGACGTTCATCTCAGTCAGTGGACAGTCGTTTTCGCCCTCTGCCAGTCTGTAGCTTTGTTGTCCCCAATGTCTGTTGCTTGACCTTGTTCTTATGAACCGCTGTCTTTGAAATTTTCAGGATGGAAGCAACTTGACTCTCACTGTATACCTCTGCCAGTAATGCCAGAATTTAACCCTTCTTTTCCTCATTCAAAGCTTTTCTTTTCAAATCTTTTGTCATGTTGAATAGTTATTTTTTATTCAAATTACCTTTGAGGTACTACTTGCACTGTTTTTGCCATCCAGCTGGTCCTATTGCAAGAGGATAGCGATGACCACAGCAGTGGTTTTTATACTTTTCTTTTTTAAATTATATTTGGTTCAGGTAATCACCTAATCAGTACCTCATTAAGTAAAATGAGGTGTGCCTGTGTTGGAAATTAACAGACACTGGAATGGAATGGCTGCCATACATGTAGAGATGCTGATTTAATTAATTTTTGCCGGACCACGTAAGCGGAGCCGGCCTAGAAGAGCAAATGTCTCTTACTGACTGACCGACCAACCGATCGACCTTGTTAAATAGTGTAGTGGTTAGAGAAGCGGACATGCAAGCTATAGGTTCCCGCAATCGAATCTCCTCACAGGGATTCATGTGAAAATTGATGGCAAGATGAATGCAGCATGTTATCAGGAAATAATGGCAGACAATTTGCATTCTCCCGCATGAAAGCTGCGCATGGTACGCTCTTGGACTTTCCAGCACGACATTGACCCTAAGCACAAGGCCAGGTTGATCCTCCAGTGGTTACAGCAGAAAAAGGTGAAGGTTCTGAAGTGGCCATTACTGTCTCCTGACAATCATATCATCGAGCCACTCTGGGGAGATCTCAAATGTGCGGTTCATGCAAGACGACCAAAGACTTTGCATGACCTGGAGGCATTTTCCCAAGACAAATGGGCAGGTATGCTGTCATTGATGCTAAAGTGGGCAATACACAGAATTAAGAACTAAGGGTATTCATTTTTTTCTTTGTTGCCATGTTTTGTTTTATGATTGTGCCATTCTGTTATGACCTACAGTTGCGTGTGAAATAAAAGACGTGTTTTGCCTGCTCACTCATGTTTTCTTTACAAATGGTACGTATATTACCCATTGTCCAAGGGTATGCTAACTTTTGAGCACAACTGTAGTTCCCTTGATAGTTTCCCTATTTCAGGGCATCAAAAGTGTTGCTCTTGACAGGTGATTTCATTTATGATTGTTCCTGACCAAATAAAGTCTTGATTGACCAATAGTCGACTTGACAGTTCTCTCCAACAAACAATTGAATGGTCAACAATTAAAATATATATTTTTCCATAATAGACACAACTTGTGTTTTAAGAAATTCACTATATGCACTGAGCTTGTCTGACACTTTAAAAGCGCATTGAATTATGAAATGCAGGCCAAACAGAATTACTGATGCCAACAAGCTGTTTGGCCGCCATGCCAGGAGAAAGCCTTTACTCTTATCAACATCAGACCATATAATGGTTCCCATCAAAGTTCCCATGACATTTGGCAAACTCCAAATGCTGGTGTTTGTCTTGATGAGAGTAGAGGCCATATGTTGATATCAGTGGAGACCGGGAATTGGGGGTATAGGCTAATATTAATGTCTGGACTGGAGTAAATGGCATGGAATTAAACACATTTAACCTAGTGTGACATACCATTCCATTTGATCAATTTCAACCATTAATATGAGCCCATTCTCCCCTATTACGTTTCACTCGCCCCACTGCCAAAAGAATGCATATTATTGTTGCTGCTCACCCGTACACCTAGCTCAACATTTTCCCCTCCATACACTTTCATTCCACCATCGAGGCCTCCAATTTCTCCCAGGAATTTCCTGTCCGCCACCAGGATTCCCATGACAGAGGGACTCCTGATGATAGAAACAAGAAATAGTTAAAATGAGCCCGCCCCATCGCCCGTCACCCTCCCTCCCTTCCGTTTCACCGGTCAACTTACTTTCCTGGCAGTGACGTGTCATTGAGATTGTACCACTCAGGTCTGAAGGACTCATACATACACCACAAAGCCCAGTCAAAAGCATGGGCTGCTGGTTGGTATTGGACAACACCTAGGTCATAGTAGTTCACCCTGTCAAACACAGGGGACACCACCACTGTTCTGTCTTCCTTGATACGAGTCAAAAGAGGCTCTGCCCTGCAAACATACAGCAGAGTTGTGGATAACCACTCAATTGTTATTGTTCAAAAACCTGTCTGAACCTGTAATTGTGAGAGACAAGTTTTACAGGTGTTTTTATCTTGAAAAGACAATTACTGATACAGAACAATTTCAGGGACAGTACATTTGCATATGCTCTTACCACTCAATGTGAACCTCGATGTGAGCATCTAGAATAGCAACCACATCCGCAGTAGCAGCTCTAAACCCAGAGATGCGAGCTTGAGCTAAACCCAGAGTTTCAGTGTGTTTTACTTTGACCATGCGAAGCCCGGGATTCTGCGCCTCAATGGATTTCACATAGACGTCCAGATCCACCTTCAGATCATCTGATTAGTTTAAAAAAGGTTGAGGGCATGAAAGAACTCACACAAAAGCTGTAATTTGACTATTAGTATGGTAGTTTACAGTTCTGCTTGAAAGTATGTGATCGGAACTGAAAGCAGGTAGTACTTGCCAAAGACTCCTCAAACCTCAATGAATTGGCTGAGTTCTATAAGGAGGAGCTGGCAAAAATCCCTCAAAAAAAGATGTCAGAGACTGATTAGCGTCTGTAGGAGATGTTTACTTCAAGTTATCGCTGCTAATGGAGGTGCCACTAGTTATTAAATGAATGGGTTCACATATTTTTGCACAGATGAAATCTGATGTTTTTGTTAAATAAACCACTTTTGTAAAATAAACAATGAAAATATATATTATATGTTTTTGTTTGTGTCATTTATTTGGAATATCTTTATTTTAATATTTTGTTCAAAACGTAATGACCATCCCCGTAGGGTTCACAAACTTTCATGCAGCACTGTATGTATGTTGGTGAGAGGTACCATTGGAGCTGTTGTCGTCCACCAGAATGATCTCTCTCAGCAGGTGCTCAGGGGTTCGGTCAATGATGCTGCGGATGGCTCTTTTAATGATAGACAGGGCCTCGTCCAGGTAGATCAGAACCACAGCAATACTGGGAAGCTCCTTGGGGTATTTCTTGTGCCCACATCTGTGAAACCAGACCATCACACTTCTTCATCACTCTTAGGTATATATTAATACTAATGTTGTCTGTCGGTTCAGTAACCTATGCAATGTTGCCACATCTTACTACTAAAAACAGATTTGTCAAAAGTATAGTTGTGGAGATTACATTACGGTGCATGAAAGAAGGAACGTAGAAACAGACAAGTGATAGGAATATGTGAACCTTAGGAAGGTAAACAAAAACCTGAGTAGTGACTTTACTTTGGGTTACGTGTGTCAGGGAGCACTCTGTTGAGAGGCAGACGATCACTAAGGAAAACGTTGTAGCCATATTTCTCAAACAAAGCCTGTGCCTCCTTCTGATCCTCCTCTGAGAGATTCTCCCCCCAGTTCTTAAACAATGGAGATTTGGGGTACAGTTTGGAAGCCTTTTTCTCCTCACGCAGGGGCTTGGGCTTTTGTTCATTGTGGATTCTCTGCTCTGGATTCAACTTGGTGGGTGCTGGCACAACCTTCTGGTCCTTAAATTTCTCACTTTCGTCCATTAGCATTTTCACAATAGCATTCTGCTTTTGTTCAAAGTTTTTGAATGAAGAGTCTGAAATAAAAAAAGAGGTGTTGATTGCTTTTGTCAGAAGAGTAAACAATATCTTCATTATTCCAAATCAAATGAATCTGACAGTGCTTAACAGGTAAGAGCCATCTACACTTTCACAGGTAAGAGCCCATCCACAAGTCAAATACATCTATGCATTTAACACGAAGCTAGATAGACAGCATTCATAATTCTTAGTGCAATATTTGTAGACCATTTATACAGTGGGGCCAAAAAGTATTTAGTCAGCCACCAATTGTGCAAGTTCTCCCACTTAAAAAGATGAGAGAGGCCTGTAATTTTCATCATAGGTACACTTCAACTATGAGAGACAAAATGAGAAAAAAAAAATCCAGAAAATCACATTGTAGGATTTTTAATGAATTTATTGGGAAATTATGGTGGAAAATAAGTATTTGGTCAATACCAAAAGTTCACCTCAATACTTTTTTTATATACCCTTTGTTGGCAATGACAGAGGTCAAACGTTTTCTGTAAGTCTTCACAAGGTTTTCACACACTGTTGCTGGTATTTTGGCCCATTCCTCCATGCAGATCTCCTCTAGAGCAGTGATGTTTTGGGGCTGTCGCTGGGCAACACGGACTTTCAACTCCCTCCAAAGATTTTCTATGGGGTTGAGATCTG
>JACXGI010020591.1:0-11009 GCA_016801175.1 Esox masquinongy | reverse complement strand
CCTTAACCCTATAGAAAATCTATGGGGTATTGTGAAGAGGAAGATGCGATACGCCAGACCCAACAATGCAGAAGAGCTGAAGGCCACTATCAGAGCAACCTGGGCTCTCATAACACCTGAGCAGTGCCACAGACTGATCGACTCCATGCCATGCCGTATTGCTGCAGTAATTCAGGCAAAAGGAGCCCCAACTAAGTATAGAGTGCTGTACATGCTCATACTTTCCATGTTCATACTTTTCAGTTGGCCAACATTTCTAAAAATCCTTTTTTTGCATTGGTCTTAAGTAATATTCTAATTTTCGGAGATACTGAATTTGGGACTTTCATTAGTTGTCAGTTATAATCATCAAAATTAAAAGGAATAAACACTTGAAATATATCAGTCTGTGTGGAATGAATGCATACATTATACAGGTTTCACTTTTTTAATGGAATTACTGAAATAAATCAAGTTTTTGATGATATTCTAATTTTATGACCAGCACCTGTATACACCTCACTGAGGTGCTCATTGATGCACGTGGGGAGCGAAGGATGGCCCGTGTGGTCCGATCCAACAGACGAGCTACTGTAGCTCAAATTGCTGAAAAAGTCAATGCTGGTACTGATAGAAAGATGTCAGAACACACAGTGCATCACAGTTTGTTGCGTATGGGGCTACGTAGCCGCAGAACAGTCAGGGTGCCCATGCTGACCCCTGTCCACTGCCTTAAGTGCCTACAATGGGCACGTGAGCATCCGAACTGGACCATGGAGCAATGGAAAAAGGTGGCCTGGTCTGATGAATCACGTTTCCTTTTACATCACATGGAGCTTTTTTTTTTTCCAGAGCTATTCAGCTCTGGAAAAAATTAAGAGACCACTCCTAATTTTTCTCTAATCAGCATCTCTACATGTATGGCAGCCATTCCATTCCAGTGTCTGTTAAATTCCAACACAGGCACACCTCATTTTACTTAATGAGGTACTGATTATGTGATTACCTGAACCAAATCTAATTTAACGAGGAAAAGTATAAAAACCACTGCTGTGGTCATCACTATCCTCTTGCAATAGGAAAAGCTGGATGGCAAAAACAGTGCAAGTAGTACCTAAAAAGTAATTTGAATAAAAAAAACAACTATTCAGCATGACAAAAGAATTGAAAAGAAAAGCATTCAGTGAGGAAAAGAAGGGTTCAATTCTGGCTTTACTGGCAGAGGGATACAGTGAGCATCAGGTTGCTTCCATCCTTAAAATTTCAACGACGACGGTTCATAAGAACAAGGTCAAGCAACAGACATTGGGGACAACAAAGCTACAGACTGGCAGAGGGCGAAAACGACTGTCCACTGACAGAGATGACGTCAACTCATTCGAATGTCACTGCACAACCGTGGCATGACATCAAGTGACCTACAAAAAGATTGGCAAACAGCAGCTTGGGTGAAGTGCACGGCGAGGACGATTCGAAACAGGCTCCTAGGGGCAGGGCTGAAGTCGTGCAAAGCTAGAAAAAAGCCCTTCATCAATGAGAAGCAAGGACCATAAGGATTGGACCATAGAGGAATTGAGTAAGGTCATCTTCTGTGACAAGTCAAATTTTCTGCTTTGCCCAGCACCTCGTCGTCTAATGGTTAGACGGAGACCTGGAGAGTACAAGGTTGTCCTGGAAGAACGCCTGCTTCCTTCTGCTCTGACAATGTTCCCCAAATCTGGGAATTGCTTTTTCCAGCAGGACAATGCTCCATGCCACACAGCCAGGTCAATCAAGGTGTGGATGGAGGACCACCAGATCAAGACCCTGTCATGGCCAGCCCAATCTCCAGACCTGAACCCCATTGAAAACCTCTAGAATTTGATCAAGAGGAAGATGGATGTTCACAAGCCATCAAACAAAGCCGAGCTACTTGTATTTTTGTGCCAGGAGTGGCATAAAGTCACCCAACAGCAATGTGACAGACTGATGCAGAGCATGCCAAGACGCATGAATGCTGTGATTAAAAATCAGGGTAATTCCACCAAATATTGGTTTCTGAACTCTTCCTAAGTTAAAACATTAGTATTTTGTTGTTGAAAAATGAGTATGAATTTGTTTTCTTTGCATTATATGAGGTCTGAAAACAATGCATCTTTTTTTGGTTATTGTGACTAGTTGTTATTTTCTACAAATAAATACTCTTAATGACAAAATTTTTATTTGGAATTTGGGAGTATTGTTGTCAGAAGTTTATAGAATAAAACAAAACTGTTCATTTTACTCAAACACATACCTATGAATAGTAAAACCAGAGAAACTGATAATTTTGCAGTGGTCTCTTAATTTTTTCCAGAGCTGTTTTTATTTATATATATATATATATATATATGCCTTTTGCGATGTATCATTTCTTCTAATGTTTACTTGTTTTGACCTTACATTAGTTACGCATGACCCTGGGAACAGCTCACCGGCATTTACTGAATATGCAAAAGCTTTGATGAGCCCAATAGGTCATGTTGTTTTCACCAGGCACATCCAGAAGAGGAAAGGCCATCCCTTCGAGTCTGAACCTACTCTAGATTTCTTCCTAAGTTTTGACCCTTCTAGGGAGTTTTTTCTAGCTACTGTGCATCAATTCTTGTTATTGCTTGCTCTTTGGGTTTCCAGACTGGGTATCTGAAAGCACTTTGTGATTTTACATCTGCTGATGTAAAGCACTTTGTCCTTTACATTTTACATCTGCTGATGTAAAAAGGGTTTCATAAAATAAATTTGGTTGATTGAAATGCAGCTTCTTAACAGTATTTTGCTCATCCTCAAGAGTGCCAACCATTTCTGTTATGACTGTTTTCATACATGCTGATATTTACTAGGGTCAGATGTGGGATCATTATTGCATCTTCCGATAACAAGTTTGTTTGTAACTAGGCCTGTTGGTGTCAGAAGTGGGATCATTATCTGAACCCAAGAGAACATAAGGCAATGAGACCTGACCCCTACTTTGTTAACTCTGCAACATTCTAGAAACACCTCCTGGTGTCTCTATTTTTGACCTGTCACTGCCTGATTTGCACAAGATGCTACAGCCTGCCCACGTATTCACTCCCTAGAGAGACGAGTCTGGCGAATTCAAACATTATCCCCCATCGAAGTGGTAATTGTGAGAAATAATTGGCATGGAATGAAAACAGGACTGCCGAGAGCACTTGGCTAGATGATGCACTCCTGAGGACCCTCTTAGTGTTGGATTCATTTGTTAAAGGGATAGTTCAAGACTTCAGCATTTTGGGCTTCCCGGAGTCAGATTTACTTCTGGATAAAAGGTTTATGTATGTACTTTTTGTATTAAGGAAGTAAAAGGCTGTTTTGTGAGAGAATTCCAAGTAGCATTAGTGCAATTGCTAGTTGTCTAAAGGTACAGCATACTAGATGTTCCCAAAGATTTGTAGTCATTGTTCTCTTAGTTAGCATCAGCTTGCAAAACATCCTATAACTTTCTTTATACTGGACACGTATATGAAATCGGTGTCTAAGTTAATTTGACACCGGGGCAGTAGTAAAAGTGTCTCATTGCCTAAATCTTATACTATCCCTTTATTAGATCTAACAGGACTGGGGCAACCACGTAGAAATGATTCCATACTACGCTGAGAGAGTCCTTGTTTGTGCTATTAAGCCAAGTGCTCTTAGCAATCACTCCTATTTAAATCCAAGCTAATTATTTCACACATTTACCTCTTCGATGCTCGATTATGCTTGCTATAACATTACCTGTATAACAAGGGATGTGAATGTGTGGGTGGAAGGAAACGGTCTGTACTAATAAGCCACAGATGGGTAAAAGGTTTCACAACATCCAGCCTTGCACACTGTTTAAAGATGGCCTTGCCACTTACAGCCAGGTAGAAGGCTACAAAACCACAATGTGTCAAGGTAGAACCAGGCAAGCCAGCACTGAAAGTTCCTGTAATGTTTCCCACAATGTCCCGGAAATGTTGATTTTATGGTGTTTACTAACCCAGCTAGGTGGAAGGCTACAGTGGCACAGGCCAGGTGACAAGGCAGACCAGTGTCACTGAGGAAAGGGGAAAGCCACTGTGCAATCAATAACACATTTGACATTTAAAGCTTGTATCAATCAGCTGTTAATGGGGAAATCGATCGGAAGTCAAAATGACACGGCAGTTCATTATTTATGTATTTCAAATAATCACTGGCACCTCAAGGAGTCACTCGATTGCATGCGACAACATCGCCCAGTCTTGGCCCACTCGATTCCCAAGGGTATTTGTTTGTTCCCTCAATGATCAATAAGATGTACTGAGCCAGAACAAGTCCGCTTCATTGTTGGCCAAAATTGGTCTCCCATCCCGTTATAAAGTATCAAATAAATAATGTATGACGTCAAGACCATTCAAAATTATAGCTGAATTAAATAAATTCTTGTAATGAAACCAAGTACAATCATGCTACATTTCTGCCAGTCATTCTCATCAGTCCCTTTAGAGGTGTTGACATTTTGTGTGTGCGAGAAAATTAGTCCCGCTCGACTGACATCCAATGAACTGTTGCCAAACTAATTCTGTTTGTGTAATTACAGTAATTTACAGTCGTGTCTATTTACTCAGGTCCTCACAAGCTTTTCTGCTCAAGGCCTACTTGTTCATTTATTCTGAGGAGGCCCTGTCTTCGACCATTTTCCATTAAAAAGGGCCCAGTATTAGGACATAGGCGATTTCCAGTGGCAGCCCTCTGATAGGTCCAGATGGTCCATTAATGCATATTAATGAGAGACAATCTTTCTGAGGCGTGCACGTTCGGCCATGCAGCCTGTGCTATCACACCGCTCACTCATCCTTGTGACAAAAGAAGCAGGAGGAATGGCTAAATCATTGGGGCGTTCTGTGGCGCACTCCAAAACATTAGAAACACTTGTGTTTAATATCCATTATTGCTCATATACATCTGTGGCGTCTCCATGGAGATGGATGAGATTGCAAAAATGTAACCCGCGAGGCGTATGCTCTAAACGTATGCACACTCAGGCTACTGTTGCTGATGCCACTCCTCGAGCAATCCTTGCATAAAATATTAGCGGAAAAAAGCTTGCCAATCGGTAAGGTATTGATAAACACCTTGACACGGTGCAGGCGCCTCGCACTTTTAATGATGTTAAATCACTGCTCTTGCGTTTAGTGCCACTGGACATTATTCTATATGACGGCATCCTTTCGTTCAAGGTGACTTTGCCTTCGTGGGGTTGGCTTGGTGTCCATTCCCTGACATTTTAGTTATTAGTGTCCCTTTTTTGTTGTTTGTTCTTTCAGAACGACAACTTTTGAAAATTAATGGCACAGTAAGTGTGGAAGCTGGGACACTTTTTCTGTTGTTGCTTAAAGCTAGTTATGTGGCGAGAGGCACACATCAATTGCTTATTTATGCATCCACCCCTTTTTTTCCAGAGATGCTCCACTTTACGATGCTCTGGGAATAGGTTACATACAGCAGTGCTGGAGAGTGTTTCTGTGTGAGTTATGTGTATGAGTTTTTGTGCACGTGCGCTTCATTAGAAATGTTGTGCACGTGTGTGTGTAATTTGGAATGCTATAACACAAGCACAGACCTGGTTCTTTTTACGTGTGTGTGAACAGGATATGTGAGTTACACTGGATATGTGCGTTTTCGTTTGTGTTTGTGCATGCATGTGCAGATTTTAGAATGCCACAACACCAACACAGACCTTGTTTTCTTTTCTTTGCCGTAATGGGCTTCAATGATGTCGTGGTGACAAATGTGTGACATTTTCTTCCGTTCAGTTGGAAGGGGCCTTAGAAAAACAGAGAATGCATTTGCTGTGATGTAAAACCGACCCAAAAGCCACCTTTTGAAAGCACGGCAAGGCAGGAGTTCTTTCTACCAATTGTCTGTTTATTCCAACCTTGGTACTCTGCTGCGAATGAAACACGAGGTAAAAATACATTCCATTCACTATGGATTTAATATGTAATGTCACGGTGGCGACTGCATTACGACTATTGCTGTGCAACCCTTCTTCTACATGGCCATACAGGCTATTATATATATGCATCATGTGTATGCATTCAGACATTGTCTTTGAATGTCCAAAGTTCAACTATTGTGAGACGAGTGGGCCTGGATATGGCCTGCAATAACCAACACATTGTCCATCATCCGTCTACTGGATGACTCACATTTTCCTAGCTTTGCCACGATGCGGTACAGCGGGCACTTCACGTCCACGTGGATAAGGATCGACTCGGAACGCGACACGGGCTTGCATTACTTACCGTTGATACCTATTGTGGCTTAACACAGGAACACACTTGGGTTCTTTAAAAGGGCAGTAGGACGTGAATAAACCTGCGCCGATGCTGATTTCACGGCACGAGTGGTGTGAGTTTGTACATGAGCGCCCTCGCAGTTCACACAATTAGTTTGTGTGTCGGTCACAGCTTGAACAATTAGTGAGCACGGGGCAGCGGCAGGCCCAATTAACACCCCGCCATCAAGCATGAACAAAGGGGAGCGGAGTGGAAGGAAGTAGCCGGCTGACGACGACGTTCCTCGTTTTAAATGCCATTCGCACGTCTTCCCTCGCGACCCCGAGCGAGGAATCACAGCAGCTGTGTCAACACATGGCACCCTATTCCCTGTATAGTGTGCTAGATTTGAGGCAGTGCCCTAGGGAGCACTTGTGAAAGGAAGTGCACAGAAAAGGGAATATGTTGCCATTTGGGACCGGGACTCTGAGAGCTTTTAGGCCTCATCCCAAACATTATGGTCCGTAATGGGATTGCAGAGGAGCGGGGAGTGGCTTGAGCTGTATTCTTGTCACTGGACAAAAAACCCACTTAACAGGATATTATCCTCCGTGGAAGGAAGGAGAAGTATCTGCACGGTGAAGATTCTGGAGCTTTTTGGAGGAGGCACAGTTTCTACAGTAATCCCTCCCTTTTTCTCCTTCGTTCCCCTTTTGTAGTCACACATGCCTAATTTTCAACTGACGGGGACATAAGGGTCCACCTGTTGCTCCGTTGGACTGTCTGGCCCGAGGAAGGGGGGACAGGCGTGGATGGGGGAGGTTAGGGCAGAGATCAGGGGTGCAGAAGAGGGTATGGTGAGTGGTGGCACCGGAGTGGCTGTTTGAGGCTTATCTGAACAGTGGGCACTAGAGAGCACACCCAAATGTGTTCAGTGGGGTGGAGAGGTTGAAAGGATTCAGACGAAACCCTTCATTCTGGGTCACGGGTACTGAATACAGAGTGGCAAAGCCATGGCTGTTTTTGTGCTCACTGACGTTGCACAGAAAGCCGGCTTATCTTCTCGGCTTGAGCGGTGGAAAGTTTACTCAGTGTGGACGAGTTTGATGGAGTGAGAAACTTTCACTATTGTTATTTTTCCTGGATTTCAGTTGAGATGTGGTGTTTCTAGAGTTTCCTATTCAATGCATTGAGCTCCACACTTGATAGCACAGAGTATTAGAAATATGCTTGCAAATAATTGAACACTGTCTAAATTAGATTTGGTGTTTGCATGTTGTGACGGATAAAGGAACATCAATCACAGCGTTTATTTGTTGTGCCATTTGTTATTTTGTTGCAACCCAATTTCGTTGTTGTCGAAAAATAGATTATCTAAAAAGGATAGCTATTTACTTTGCTGGCTGTTTACCGTCCTCTGATATTTGTGTCTCTGTGTTTGGCAACTCCTTGAACTGAAAAATAAATGGGAGCATTTCTGTACTTTTCTGTTCGCCTTGTCAACGGCATCATATGAGGCTTTGTCACTGTTATAACCAATGTTTCTTTCCTTTTTCTGTGCTCACGCCTTTGACTACGGCTTGTTTGTCTGGGTAAGAGCACACTACTACAGCATAGTGTCAACAGCAGAGCGCATGATATGTTGTTGAACATTACTAATCAACTAGCCAAGCCCCCTGCCTTTGGTGCAGAGTACACATTATCAAAGTCATCCTTCTAATTAGCCAAGTCACCTTCTGTCCAAATATTTGAACATCTTCAGTGCTAATTGACAGACAGGTTAGAATTTCAAGCAGTCAGGTAGAACATCCACTTGGGAGCAGTGCTGAGGCTGCTGCATGCCTTTACATTCGTTTGACCTCGCTGGGATAATAGAACACACGAGTTGGTGACCTTATCAGCAGTTTGACGTGGAGGAATTGAAAGAATTTTGCCACCAGTGCCAGCTGGACCACTACTGAGGGTGATCTTGCTTGCTGACCTTCGTTCACAAAATGGTCTCAGTCTGGACCCTGTCTCCCTGCTTCACTCCATTTCTCCCCAGCCATTCTTCTGACCTCGCCTGTCGTCGCTTTGGAGCTTTTAGGAAAAATGGGATGATGAAAGAGGTAGTTGAGAACTAAATAAAGCCTAGAGAAGGAAGTCTGGAGCTGTGACAGGGCCAGGGAAATGATTTCACCCGGTGAACAGCAATGCCGTCAATATAGCGCTGCATCAACTCTTTTGCTTATCCGTAGTACGAAATGTGCTGACCTCAGTGGCCAGAGAGATGTCTTCTCCTTGGTGTGATAGCTGTGATAGCGTCGTTTTGATTAAACTGAGGTGAAGTGGCCAGACAAAGCTCAGCCAATGTACCGCCATTGGCAGCAACTTTGCTTTATTGATTTTTAAAGCACTTCATGGCCTTGCACCTGAATACGTATCTGACAAGATTTTATAGAAATGTGCCTGGTCGATCTTCTGGCTCTGGTCTTTTTGATTACCCTAAGATCCAAAACAAAATGTTTGGTGAGGCCTCTTTTAGCCATTATGGTACTGTCTTTGGACCAGCCTGCCTGAAAATCTGAGTAGCAAAAGCTAATGACATTGCTAAAAATGATCTTAAGAGACACCTTTTTAGACATTTTAGTTGGTGTTTTTACTTGTCTCATCAATTTTATTTTACAATGAAATGCATCTATTTTCATGTATTGTTATCGTTGTTTTTACATTTTCTTTTCTATATATACACACTCTATATTTTCTTTACTCTTAACATGATGTTGTACAGCAACTCTTTTTTCTTTTCCTAAGCACTTAGAAATGCATTTTATGTGAGAAGTGTCCTTTATAAATTATGTTTGATGTGATTTGAGGAACCTTAAGATGGCTCACTTCCTGTTTGCAATCTGATACCAATTACAATCTCAATCACAAACTGACAGGAGGGTTTCAAAGTTTTTTGTATGATTTATTAGATAGGAACATGGAGAAATATAGGGTTGATTTTTTACTGAAAGAGCAGTGGGCCAGATTAGAAACCTTTATTCAGCAGTACACATGCACAAGAGTTAGCAGCTTAGACCACCATTTATAGGTAACATTTTTTAAACATGTGGTGTTGTTCTTCTTGATAGGTTTCTATATTGTCTGTCAACAAGTGGCTGTGTATCAAACATCTCAGAGTTGGACCACTGATGTATGATCAATTTAGTCTTTTAGATTCAGTTTAGTCATTTAGGTTAGTTTCTCCAGTCATGAGCTGATGGTGTGGCGTTGTGCTGGTGAGAGTTCAAGCGAAACTCTCTCCGTCTTCAGTTTCCTGCTCAGGAGTCAGAGGTCCTTGCAGTTACTGTAAATGAGATATTTTCTGTATTTTGTAGATCTGTGGGCATTATTGCCAGCCCCATGTATTCTTCTATGTGTCATAATATCTGATCGTATAATGTCTGTTTTGTCATCCCTGTTAACCTTTGCTTGTTTCCTGTGAATGCAGCTTGTTGCTCAGGATTACAACTGTCTATTTATGAGTAATTATATCAGTGCAGTTTCAACATGTAATTCACGTTCCTTGTTAACTAGCTGCATATTTTATATGCTTAATTTACTGTTCATCTGTCAGGTCTTTTAGCCGAGGTGAGAATTTTTCCATTTATTATTTTAGCCCTGTACAGGATCACTTGCCATAGAATATAGTTTCTATACCATTTGCCACATACAGTGGATATAAAAAGTCTACACACCCCTGTTAAAATGCCAGGTTTTTGTGATATAAAAGAATGAGACAAAGAGAAATCATGTCAGAATTTTTTCCACTTTTAATGTGACCTATAATGTGAACAATTCAATTGAAAAACAAACTGAAATCTTCGAGGGGGAAAAATGAAAAATATAAACCTCACAATAACCTGGTTGCATAAGTGTGCACACCCTCTTATAACTTGGGATGTGGCTGTGTTCAGAATTAACCAATCACATTCAAACTCATGTTAAATAGAAGTCATTACACACCTGCCATCATTTAAAGTGACTCTGATTAATCACAAATAAAGTTCAGCTGTTCTAGTAGGATTTTTCTGACATTTTCTTAGTTGCATCTCAGGGCAAAAGCCATGGTCCGCAGAGAGCTTCCAAAGCATCAGAGGGATCTCATTGTTGAAAGATATCAGTCAGGAGAAGGGTACAAATGAATTTCCAAAGCATTAGATATACCATGGAACACAGTGAAGACAGTCATCATCAAGTGGAGAAAAATGGCACAACAGAGACATTACCAAGAACTGGACGTCCCTCCAAAATTGATGAAAAGATGAGAAGAAAACTGGTTAGGGAGGCTTCCAAGAGGCCTACAGCAACATTAAAGGAACTGCAGGAATTTCTGGCAAGTACTGGCTGTGTGCTACATGTGACAACAATCTCCCGTAGTCCTCATATGAATGGGCTATGGGGTAGGGTGGCGAGGCGGAAGCCTTATCTTACAAAGAAAAACATCCAAGCCCGGCTGAAGTTTGCAAAAACAAACATCAAGTCCCCCTAAAGCACGTGGGAAAATGTGTTATGGTCAGATGAAACCAAGGTTGAACTTATTGGCCATAATTCCAAAAGGTATGTTTGGCGCAAAAACAACACTGCACATCACCCAAAGAACACCATACCCACAGTGAAGCATGGTGGTGGCAGCATCATGCTTTGGGGCTGTTTTTCTTCAGCTGGAACCGGGGCCTTAGTCAGGGTGGAGGGAATTATGAACATTTCCAAATACCAGGCAATTTTGGCACAAAACCT
>JACXGI010020590.1:0-10974 GCA_016801175.1 Esox masquinongy | reverse complement strand
CACAGTGGCAGCTGAAATCGTCAGGTATCGTCTTGATCTGCAACACAACCAGGAGGACTTTGGACAGGGACAGCAACGGGTCTTTCAAGCCTGGTACTCCTCAGGTGTGGGCCAAGACCTCATGTCCTCCTAGGTTAAAACGGCAGGAGACAGGGAAAATTTAGAAAATGCATTCCTTAGATCTACAGGGATTTATAGTGGAGAAGGAGAACTGACCCTACTTCCCCAGCACAATTGTATAGCAACGTAAGACCTTGGGGCTGAGACAGGGGGGTCCAGTGACACTGTGGCCCTATCCGGGGGAGGCCCCGGACAGGGCCCAACAGCCAGGAAATCAATCCACCCACATTGCCAAGCATCAACCAAAGGGACACCCACCAATCGCAACCACCCTGAAAGAGGGCCGTGTATTGCCAGCAGAGTACAGCCCAATTGCACAGATGGACTGAATCTCAACTCCCAAACCTACTGCCAGTTTCTGGAAGATACTTACTTCAAGCAGTGGTACAGGAAGAGGTCCTCAGCATTCAAGAAGGCCATGATCTTCACGCAGGACAGTGCTCCATCACATGCATCCAAGTACTCCACTGCTTGGCTAACCAGCAAGGGCCACAAAGATGCCCGAATAATGACCTGGCCCCCTTCCTCACCTGACTTAAATCCTATTGAGAATTTGTGGGCCCTTCTCCAACATGAGATTTACAGTCAGAAAAGACAATACACCTCTTTGAACAGCATTTGGGAGGCTGTGGTTGCTTCTTCAGCGAAAGTTGATCGTGAACAGATCAAGAAACTGACAGACTCCATGGATGGAAGGCTCATGGCAGTTACTGAAAAGAAGAGTGATTATATTGGTCACTGAATATTTTTGAAAGGACAATTGTGTTACTTATTTGTTACACTTTAAAAATTGAGAACTAACATGTGAGTTGGGAGAAATTATTTTTTTAATTAGTTGCCTAATAATTCTGCATTCTTAGGTATTTCCCTGAGAAAGATCAAACTCACTTTTCCTTTATTAAACATTCAGGTTTGAGGTTCAATTATATTTTGGATTGACTGAGAGCATTGTGTTTGTTCAACAATAAAAAAAAATCTTGAGGTTTACGATTTGCCTAATAATTGTGCACGCAGTGTAAATGACATATAAAAATGTGGAGAAAGTGAAAAGTTCTGAAAGTAATGTCTGCTCCAAGTGGCATCTCTCCCCACCCTCTCCGGCGCTCCACCTCGCTGGTTTACTAACCACCGGCAGGAGAGTGATGGCAGCAGCGCATCCCGAGGACGCACCTGTTTCAAATCACCGTTTAGTTGTGTTTATATTCTGTTGTTCACCCACTGCACCTCACAAATTATTATTTGTCTATTGTGGCTGTGTTGGTGTGTTTTGTTTACCCTTTTCAAAAAAGACTATAAAGAAAGACTAATAGATTGCTATCGTCCATTTTGTTTCTTTTCCATTTTTGCCTCACTTTTATGCACTTGTTACATTCGCACCATCACACTGAACACCTAACAAAGGCACTTACATGTGAATAGGAAATGCATTGTCAACAAAAATTATATTTATTTGGGTGAAAGACATCTACAAAAGAAAAATCTGTCTAGCAGAATAATAATACAACATGTTTAAATAATTAGAATGTTAGATAAAACAAATGTTTCTAATTTTTCTTTCAGAGTTGACCATGAAATGTAAAACTAACTTTAGTAAGTATTATTTAAGTTTTTTTCCAACTTTTTTCCATAAAAAATGTTTTTTTTTTACTTTGGCCTGACTACACCCTAGCCTAACCTTAACAATAAACCTGCAATTTCAGTTAACACTAACCCTAGCATATAAGCCTAAACCCATCCCTTACCCCAACCTTCACTCTAATTTTAATTGTAGCTTTTAATCTTAAAATGTAAATGGCAGAATCTTTACAGTTTGTCAATCTTTTACAATTCTTGTATTTGATTTCTTGTCACATGCAGGCACATTCTAAAGTCCATGCCTTGCATTAAACATGTAATTCTTCTCATTGAACTGAAGATACCTTTTGATTGAAGAATCGCAGAACATTTTGACGAATTTCTTTTGTTTTTAGACCATAAATGAGAGGATTCAAAATAGGAGGGAAAACCATAACTGATACTCCAAAAGCACTCCTCAAGGAAGGGGGTGCTTGCTCAAATCGATAAGCCATCAGGGCAAAGCAGGAATTGAACTCTAAGAATAGGAACACTACAAGATGTGTACCACATGTCTGAATAGCCTTGCTCTTTGCATCAGATGACTTATTCATGACACAGGTGATTAGAATATGGATATATGTGAATATAACCACAATCAGTGACATTCCTTGAACAAATGCAATGACAAACAACCCGTAGTAGTTGTTAATCCGTGTGTCATCACAAATTAGCTTCACCAATGACGGATTGTTACAATTCAGGTCCACTATTCTTGTTCTGCAGATTTTAAAGCGAGTGACCAGTGATAGCAAAACCACTGTCAGAGTAATAACCAAGAGCCACATTACAATTATAATTTTAATTAAGTTATTCTGACTCATGATGTTGTTATACCTCAGTGGACAGCAAATAGCAATATATCTGTCATATGCCATGGCAGTCAGTATAGTTAAGGAACCCACTCCGTACAGGTGGATCAGCAGAGCTTGGAGGAAACATGCAGGGTAAGAGATAGATCTGTTCTGAGTCAGGATACTCATAACCAGCTGAGGGAAGAAGGCTGTAGCACCTATTAAATCATTGATAGGCATGTTGAAGAGGAGAATAAACATTGGTTTATGCAACTTCCTGTCCAGGACTATGGTAGCTAAAACTGTTATGTTACAAATTACAATAAAGCAGTATGCAAGAGTTCCAAAAATGAATGCTGGATAAACACATGATGGAGCTATGGACAGTGATTCCAAGGTCAACATGTATGTAGAATTTGTATCCATAACTAAAAGGTGTTTGCAATTTTCTTCCAACAAGCAGCCCACCTGAAATGAGAAGAAAAAGGAAAATATGATAGATATATTGGTCCAATAATCACATTAAATTAAAAGAGATTAATGTTTTGACTTCAACAACTATCACAAAAATAGCACCTCTACTCAAATAAGAAAGACATTATACTTTATTGCAACTTTTGCAATAACGTTTTTGCCAAATGGAACATCAATTCACTAGCCAATTACAATTTAAGTATATCTATCACATTATTTGGATTATTCATACTTCTTTCTTCTTATCTCATTCCCCAACAAGAGCTGTTAGTTATCTTATCTAGTTGTGACAGACTCTGGTGTGACAAACCCGTGACCAACAATGTTTTATTGGGACAGATTTAGTGAAGACCAGCCCTTTATTGGATTCACCCTGCAAACAGGGGACCATGACGCAACCTCCTGACTTTCTGAGGATGTGCTAAAGGCTTATTTTAGTTTGGAGAGCAAGTGTCTTCAAGACGGCTTTTGACTCAGCCGATGTTACCCAGAAACCTTCTGGTGAGATTGTTTTTACACCATTATAGACTTGTCAATAATTATTATTATTCATGTCATATTGTCAACTCCTATTATTACATGTATTTCCTTGGTGATTCCTTCCACTAAAAAAATATTTTTTTCTAGCAGTGACTCTAAGTAGTCTATGTACTGTAAGTCATGTTTTTGGTTCCTCACACTCATGATCCATATACTAAAAAAGTCTGGCTAAGCTATCCTTTAACGGCCAGTATGAGTACTGAAAGTCGAAGCTCAAACTAAACTATACTCATATTACTTCAGTTAATTCATTAATTTAAATTACCTGTTGACAAATAATGCAAGTAAAGTATAGATGAGTGGGCGGATCATGATCAGTGGCGTTGGACTGGGGGGAAAAGGGGTACTAAGTATATAGGGCCCTAAAGTGTAGAGGGGCCCTCAGTACAGGCCCCAGGATTTTGTGCTACACCCCTGATCATGACCATGCCAGAGCGTCCAATGTAGCCCCTCTCTGAGGTTAAGCTGTAACTGACAGTCAAAAGGAAGGCCTGATCTGACTCCATTGTGCTGCTATCCCAGTTCTACAGCTATAGTGAGACTTTTAATGAGACCTGCCTTCAGTCACACCTACAAACCAAACAGAACATGATGCAAGGCCTTCTAAACTCCTTACCTAAGTCTTTGGGATTGCCTAAGAGTCCCAACAACACATAGAGCTGCCTCAAAGTGCAGGGGTTCTCAAAAGGTTCCACAATAATTACCCCGACAGATACAAAATGAAACATTATTACAATAAAGTTTAAATAAAAACAACAGCAGTTTAAATGGTTAAATATTACTAACTGATAGGGAAACCACCTTTTTAAAAAATTTGTTAAACAGAAATTTGAAAAATAAATAATAATTTGTTTTAAATATGGGTGCTTATCTTCAGAATGTTTTATTATCCATTAATTGAGATATTGGTACTTCAAGAATCAAAGTTTCAATTTAATACTCCATGTACACGCACCTATAGAATTTATGCCTTTAATAATTGATTTCTGTTCATAATTGCTTTAAGAAGGTGATAACATTGTGCAATTGGGGTGAACTCTGCTGCCAATACTCAGCCCACATTTCAGGGTGGTTGCAGTTGGTTGGTGTCCCTTTGGTTGATGCTTGACAATGTGGGTGGGTTGACTTCCTGCCTGTTGGGCCCTGTCCGGGGCCTCCCCAGATAGAACCTAAATGTTCTTTAGGCTGACGCCGAATGTATTCAGTATGAATATGCAGACAATAGATAAAAACAATTCAGGAAGTACGCTTTCAAATATCTTTCTCCAGTACCAGTAATATTATTAAAATTGGTCTGCCTTTTTGTGAAAATCTTACAAATGGCTCTTTTTATAATGTAAATGTTAAATAAATGACAAGACAGTATGTTTTTGTTTTGGTTGCTGCCAGTTAACATATTTTATATATTCCATTGCCTGATTTGTGAAGGTAACCAACCTTTTTTCTCATTTATTCTGTCTGTTCTCTGGCCTTTCCCATGTTGACGACTAACTACCCCGTGTGCCACCTTATAACCGGTGATGAATGACTCCACACGATCGTCAAGTCCCAGTCGCAGAGCGAATGTGGCTTTATTGGGAACCAAGGCAGTGAAAAAGGGAAAAACATAGAATACCCCAAAAAAGTGCCAAAGGTTTTTGAACAAAAATACAAACAATATCAGGCAAAAGTATAGAGCAGAGGGAGACTAAGTCTCCTCCTGCTCCGGTTGGAGCTGAGAGAGGAGCTGGCAACAGCAGGGGCTCGGGCCGTCGCTCCTCTTCGAACCCCTCCGGAGGTGGTGGTGGCAGTGGCCCCTCTTCGAACCCCTCTGGAGGTGGCGGTGGCAGTGGCACGTCATCCTACCCCTCCAGGGGTGGTAGCAGGAACCCTTCTTCGAACCACTGAGGTGGCGGTAGGAGCATGGCGTCCCACCCCTCCGGGGATGGCAGTGGGGGTTCCAAGCTGGAGAACAGCACCAGGAGCTCCAGTCTGGGGTTCGGCCCTGACCGTGGCCCCCAGGTGCATAGATATGCCTAGAGGACCCCAACCAGGACCTGACAGCTATACAGTAATGAAAACAATGACTCCAATCACTCCATGGTTGGTTTGTTTCTTTATAAACCAATGACAGTTGAATAGCCAACCACTACGCTATGTGAGCTACTATGTAAATTGAAAGCAATGGCTGAATCTCAAATCGCATACTACATATTATGTACTACAAGTACGTACTTCACAGATGATGGTGAAGTATGTACTGTTTTGTATATAGTAAGCTAGTATGTAAGTATTGGGACAGAATTGGATATACTACCTTGTCATAAAATTACATCTCGACATTAGATCATTTTGTCATTAACATCACGCCAAGTTTGATTATTTAGCTAGACCCAAATATGCATTGTGTTAAACTGACTAACGTTTCCCATTAAATTTACTTCCACCACAAATAGCATCTATGAACTGTATGGCTTTTGACACTTTTTAACAGCTTATTAGCCAGTAATAGGCCTACCAGTATCTACTTACAACTTGGAATAGTCATAAGAATTGAGCAATTGCTAGCGAGACTGAAGATCAACTTTACACTTCCAAAGCTATTTCTTTTCATGGCACAACAATGTTTGCTTTTCTTTCATTCTTGAAAGACTATCAACTATCAATATATCAGTAACTATCAATATAGGTGATGATAACTGACTTTATCGTCAAGTGAAAAGATGAGAATCATGGAAACCCCTCCTATTTTACTACGCAAGGGATTGTCGTCTATATTACTCCAAAAAGCATGCACGGATGCATACTTCGAAAATCCACCAGAAATAGTTGCAATATACCCGGAAACAGTTATATTTAAGGCTTACTATAACGTAGCTAATGAAGTTTATAGCCAGCGTAGAAAAAGGTTTTTGTTGATCCTGAACAAATCCTAATGCATAATTTGTTTTGTCTGTGGCAAGGATTGAACACCGGTCGCCTACATGCCAGTCCATGTCTCTAACACTACACTATTTAACATGGGGTTGTTAGTCACTCACCCAGTCAGTAAGAGACATTCTACTTTTTCTGGTGGATTTTCAAAGTACGCATCTGTGCATGCTTTTTGGGGTAATAGCCTATATCACAACCCCTTGCACAGTAAAAGAGGCAGGGTTTCCATGACTCTCTAGTCTTTTCACTTGACGAAAAAGTCAAATATCGTCACCTATATTGATAGTTATTATATCAATGTCATTCATGAATGAAAAAACAAACTAGCGTTGGTGGGCCATGAAATGAAATAGCTCAAAGCAAATTATGTATTACGATTTGTTTAGGATAGATAGAAACTTTGCTGGATACAACCTTCAGCAGCTATAGCACTGGAAAAAATTAAGGGATCACTCCTAATTTTTCTTAAATCAGCATCTCTACATGTATGGCAGCCATTCCATTCCAGTGTCTGTTAAATTCCAACACAGGCACACATCATTTTACTTAATGAGGTACCGATTAGGTGATTACCTGAACCAAATCCAATTTAATGAGGAATAGTATAAAAACCACTGCTGTGGTCATCACTATCCTCTTGCCAAAAAGGATGCAACAACTCAAAAAGATGTAATAACTCAGGAGTTTGTGAATTCAAATTAGACTTTAATGAGCAATCATAAAAGCCGAGTTGACCTGCAGGAACAACTGTTTTGCCAACCAGGGACACACACATTTATACAGTGTTATCTTGCCTAACCTTCCTGGCTACCCCCTTATGCTAATTCTTGGGCGGATCTTTCTCCCCATCCGCCACCATTGTTTCACAACCTTCCAAGATCCATTCCTTGTTAAATTTTGGTGGCGCAGGCTTCAGGGATTTGTATACAAATAATAGAGCCATTAGGTCCCTATACATTTATTATTACTTTATTATCCCCAAATAGTAATTAACAGTGATTATATTGATTGATTATATATTCCTGATACATTGATTACTGTTACCATATTGATTCTTTTACTATTTTGATTCATTGTATTCTCTCTCAAGTGCACATTGATTATACATACATTCATAAAGGGTGATAGTTCTGAAACCCTCCTATGTCAAACCTCTATATACTTGCCCTATATATTCTATAGTGGATGGCAAAAACAGTGCAAGTAGTACCTCAAAGGTAATTTGAATAAAAAAATTACTATTCAGCATGACAAAAGAAAAATTTTGAGTTAGGAAAAGAAGGGTTCAATTCTGGCTTTACTGGCAGAGGGATACAGTGAGCGTCAGGTTGCTTCCATCCTGAAAATTTCAACGACGGTGGTTCATAAGAACAAGGTCAAGCAACAGACATTGGGGACAACAAAGCTACAGACTGGCAGAGGGCAAAAATGACTGTCCACTGACCGAGATGATCGTCACCTCATTCGAATGTCACTCAACAACCGTATGATGTGACCTACAAAAAAAATTGCAAACAACAGCTGGGGTGAAGTGCACAGCAAGGATGGTTCGAAACAGGCTCCTAGGGGCAGGGCTGAAGTCATGCAAAGCTAGAAAAAAGCCATTCATCAATGAGAAGCAAAGAAGAGCCAGGCTGAAGTTTGCAAAAGACCATAAGAATTGGACCATAGAGGAATGGAGTAAGGTCATCTTCTCTGACGAGTCAAATTTTCAGCTTTGCCCAACACCTGGTCATCTAATGGTTAGACGGAGACCTGGAGGGGCCTACAAGCCACAGTGTCTCGCACCCACTGTGAAATTTGATGGAGGATCGGTGATAATCTGGGGATGCTTCAGTAAGGCTGGAATCAGGCAGATTTGTCTTTGTGAAGGACGCATGAATCAAGCCAAGTACAAGGTTATCCTGGAAGAACACCTGCATCCTTCTGCTCTGACAATGTTCCCCAACTCTGAGAATTGTTTTTTCCATCAGGATAATGCTCCATGCCACACAGCCAGGTCAATCAAGGTGTGGATGGAGGACCACCAGATCAAGACCCTGTCATGGCCATCTCCAGACCTGAACCCCATTGAAAACCTCTGGTATTTGATCAAGAGGAAGATGGATGGTCACAAGCCATCAAACAAAGCCGAGCTACTTGAAGTTTTTTGCCAGGAGTGGCATAAAGTCACCCAACAGCGATGTGACAGACTGGTGGAGAGCATGCCAAGACGCACAAAAGCTGTGATTAACACTTTGACGCGTACGATCACACCAGTGTGATCAGGCTAGAGTGGTCGTACGATCAAACAGGGGTGATTAGAACATATCGTTAGAACGCATCTTTCAAGCGTCTACTTAGTGACGTAACAATCTCTGGTCAGGCCACACTTACTCACATTTAGCTCAGAGAGTGTTTATAACTTATTTAATCAATTTTAGATGCTAATTTCATTGTGCATTTTTTCCAGCAATTGCAGAGGTACCAAGTGTTCAAATCAGAATATGAACGTTTACTTACGTAGCAACACCAGCGGTCATATTTTGCTACGATGAACATATTTGCCTTCATTGCACGTTTAGAATTGCCATTTGTACTGCATTTGCCTTCATTGCACATGTACAGTGGATATAAAAAGTTTAAACACCCCTGTTAAAATGCCAGGTTTTTCTGATGTAAAAGAATGAGACAAAGATAAATCATGTCAGAACTTTTTCCACTTTTAATGTGACCTATAAAACAAACTGAAATCTTCGAGGGGGAAAAATGAAAAATGAAAAACTTACAATAACCTGGTTGCATAAGTGTGCACACCCTCTTATAACTGGGGATGTGGCTGTGTTCAGAATTAACCAATCACATTCAAACTCATGTTAAATAGAAGCCATTTAAAGCGTCATCATTTAAAGTGACTCTGAATAATCACAAATAAAGTTCAGCTGTTCTAGTAGGATTTTCCTGACATTTTCTTAGTTGCATCTCAGAGCAAAAGCCATGGTCTGCAGAGAGCATCCAAAGCATCAGAGGGATCTCATTGTTGGAAGATATCAGTCAGGAGAAGGGTACAAAAGAATTTCCAAAGCATTAGATATACCATGGAACACAGTGAAGACCGTCATCATCAAGTGGAGAAAATATGGCACAACACAGACATTACCAAGAATGTGACGTCCCTCCAAAATTGATGAAAAGACGAGACGAATACTGGTCAGGGAGGCTTCCAAGAGGCCTACAGCAACATTAAAGGAACTGCAGGAATTTCTGGCAAGTACTGGCTGTGTGCTACATGGGACAACAATCTCCCGTATTCTTCATATGAATGGGCTATGGGGGTAGGGTGGCAAGACAGAAGCCTTTTCTTACAAAGAAAAACATCCAAGCCCGGCTGAAGTTTGCAAAAACAAACATCAAGTCCCCCAAAAAGCACGTGGGAAAATGTGTTATGGTCTGATGAAACCAAGATTGAACTTTTTGGCCATAATTCCCAAAAGGTATGTTTGGTGCAAAAACAACACTGCACATCACCCAAAGAACACCATACCCACAGTAAAGCATGGTGGTGGCAGCACCATGCTTTGGGGCTGTTTTTCTTCAGCTGGAACCTGGGCCTTAGTCAGGGTGGAGGGAATTATGAACAGTTCCAAATACCAGGCAATTTTGGCACAAAACCTTCAGGCGTCCGTTAGAAAGCTGAAGATGAAGAGGAAGTTCACCTTTCAGCACGACAATGACCCAAAGCACACATGCAAATCCACAAAAGCATGGCTTCACCAGAAGAAGATTAACATTTTGGAATGGCCCAGCCAGAACCCAGACCGGAATCCAATTGAACATCTGTGGGGTGATCTGAAGAGGGCTGTGCACAGGAGATGCCCTCGCAATTTGATAGATTTGGAGCGCTATTGCAAAGAAGAGTGGGCAAATATTGCCACGTCAAGATGTGCCATGCTAATAGACTCCTACCCAAAAGACTGAGTGCTGTAATAAAATCAAAAGGTGCTTCAACAAAGTATTAGTTTAAGGGTGTGCACACTTATGCAACCAGGTTATTGTGACTTTTTTATTTTTCCCCCTCAAAGATTTCAGTTTGGTTTTCAATTGAATTGTTCACGTTATAGGTCACATTAAAGGTGGAAAAATTCTGACATGATTTATCTTTGTCTCATTCTTTTACATCACAAGAAGATGGCATTTTAACAGGGGTGTGTAGACTTTTTATATCCATTGTATGTATGTATGTGTATACATAATTTGATATCCAGGGCTATTTAAAAGATCCAGGGCTATAGCCCTGGACGCCCAGGCCTAACGACGCCCATGGCTATCCTTCTGATAAATAGAACGTAGCATAAGTAAGCGTATTACATACAGGGGTATTCGTGATCGGTTGTTACATAGTAGGCTACTGTTCTAGTAAATAGAACGTAGCATATGTAAATCGTAATACATACAGGAATATTTGTGATCTGTTGTTACATAGTTAGTAAGCTACCGTTCTGGTAAATAGAACGTAGCATAGGTAAATTGTAATACATAC
>JACXGI010020589.1:0-10663 GCA_016801175.1 Esox masquinongy | reverse complement strand
ATAACACAATAACGTTTTCAAAGGCTCTGTACATAGAGATGTGCAAACATAGAAAAGGATATACGGGTATTTCATCCACGCCAGATGCATTGGGTTAGATCACTGCACCACTCCAGGCTGCATCATGACAATTATTATTGTTTTTCATCTTTTGGTTTGAGGCAGGGGGGTCTAAATTACCGTTTTTGTCGATTGAGCCTGGAGCCAGCCCTGACTACGTGGACATCCCTGCACATACTGTTTATCTTCGTTATAACAGTGGATTGTGGAAAACTACATTTCAACACACCATTGTGAATAATAATATGAGAAGGGATTGTAAAAGGTTATGCCTGGTGGTAGTAAGACATTTGACTCGTTGCATGTCAACCTATTGTTTAGGAAAAATCACTGTGTTAGTGTATTCTGGTTCTGTTTATGCATTGTTCTGATCAGACTCCAAGACCAAGCTTCAAGTTCCAGTGGATCAAATGGCGTTCAACGGTGGCTCCATTTGTAAAAGTTATAAAACAATCTTAGTGTGTATTTTTTTTCTCATGATTGTGCCTCATGTTATAAACCTATATTTTAGAATCTGTTGTAACCTGACATTTACAACGGCAAAAGGCGGTGTGGATGCTTTTGATCCCTAAGCTTTTCTAAGACTTCCTGCATTTCAGCCTCATCTGTCAGTTACAGTTCTGGCCTGTGTTCAGTTAGAGAAAGGTTAATACTATCACGCATGGGTTAATAGAGTAGAAAAATACACTGGACTGGAATATGTTTCATTGTTGCTACATTATTCTGGGTGTATGAAGATGATCTATTATAATCTGGAGTCACCATTGTTCTGGTGTAATAGTGAAGGGATTGTGTTTTGGTCTGTGGTAAACCTAGGTTTTCTCACACATGTATGCTGACATTTTGAGAATATGCACTTGATTTGCTCGTAGACCTCCCCTTATCCCTTCTGCTTTCACTCTTTGCTCACAGGATGTGATTTTCTGCCAAACACATTCCAGCAGCCTTGCCTAAACATACTAATCTCTCCCAACAGGCCAAACTTTCTCTCCCTCTCCCTCTTTCTTCAACCACGGTCTTCTCATCCTTCTCTTTCCCCATCTTTCTCTGGAGATGTTGCTCTATGACATTATCTAATTTTCCTGATCATTGTTTGAATCACCACTCTTTAGATTTCTTTTGCTCATTTTCCCCTCTCTCTCATCTTTCTTTCTTATTTCTCTGTCACCTCTCTGCTCTCTCTCTCCTCTTCTCTGTCCCTCCCATCTCCTCTTTCTCTTCTCCCTATTCTGTCGTTCTCTCCATTTGCCATTCTGAAACATCCTACTTGGTCATGGTGCTCAGATTAAGAAGACTGTTGGTCAGGCTCTGGTTTGGGCCAGCTTCACTTTTATTTATGCCCTTCTCTCTTCCTCCCTCTCTCTTGCCCTCTCTCATAGCCAGCACATGAGTCCAGCATGAAAAGTGGTTAGGAATCTTAGCATTGGAGCAGATGGTTGTGATCTTTAATTGGACACTGATGTTCTGTTTCAGTCTCCTACTTTGGTACCATATTCCCATTTGATTATGCATAGAACACTATGCGTTGTGTGCGGCTGCGGAGAAGTAATCCCTCCAATCAAGTGGACAACAAATACACTGATGAAATACATTGATGCTCTGCTATGTTAACTGAGAGTGAACGGGCTTGTAATACGTCTAGCCAGTGTGTGGACTGCTGGCCGTTAAAAGATGCCAGATATGCACAGCAGACTATAGCCGCACAAATACTGCGCGTTCCTTACCGTGGACACTCTTGGGGACCCGCAAAACTTTTTCCTTTTCCAACTGTCACAACGGCTTGTCCCCCCCCCCGAACACGCGTGCTGTGTAGCGCAGTGAGAGATGGAGGGAGTGTGG
Source organism: Esox masquinongy (assembly GCA_016801175.1). NCBI lineage: Eukaryota > Metazoa > Chordata > Actinopteri > Esociformes > Esocidae > Esox > Esox masquinongy. The sequence continues at coordinate 8,764 of JACXGI010020589.1, read as the reverse complement.
ATGTAAACAGATGTCACGCCCGGTTTTAACTGGCCTCCCATGGCTGCTGCTGTGAAAGCTGGCACACAGGAATGCCCAACCCGTCGATGCACTTCACTTCAGCCCGCTACTCTACTGCACGCATGGTCTGGTTTGTGTCGCGCCGGTGGTCTGGATGTGTCCTCTGGTAATGCCGTGGATTGTGGTTAATTAGCAGGGACTGTCTAGGGTTTCCTACTGTACACAGAACATGTACGAATTGCACTCTGTGCGACGGTGGTCTGTGGGACTTCTGAAGCAGTTTACCGACATCCTCAGCCTTTAAAAGGGAACGAGAACGGAGGATACAGTGCTGATCCAGGCTAATCATTGGACTTAGTTCAAGGTGATAGCTGTTTTATTGAGAGCCATGTAGACCAGTTAACTGATGGTATGTGGTAGGTTTAATGGCTAAGCTGCTTCCACAAGTCTTTGTGGGAAGTTAATGGTCTGGTCCCATTGAAGTCTTTGTGTGTGGTGCTGCTGGAGCGTTAACAGGAAAATATTTTCTAGGCTTGGGGTTAGTATTCGGGATAGGGTTAGGATTTGGTTTTTGGGGTTAGGATTATGGTAGAGTTTAAGGTTTGGGTCAAGGGACTCAAATAATGGTCCTCACAAAGACATTAAATCCAACATGGTGTGTGTGTGTGCGCGCGCGGGCGTGTGTGTGGGCATGAATGCATGCGTCTGTGTGTGTGGATTTTTTTTCAGGAGCATCATTATCATCTGTGTCTGCTTTGATGTCCAGGTTTCTGTTTTATGTACTCTTAAAACAAATGCATTTTCTTGCTGATAAATGGAATTCCATGGAAAAGTGAACAGCAGGTTTCATGTGAGTTTGAATCAAAGTCCCCTCCTATTGTGTTTGTTGTGTTACAGCTCATCTTGAAAAAATAACTGACCTGCCAATCTCTTCAGCTTACACTCCATGTACTTCTGGTTGTTAGCTGTAGAGATTGGTACCCAGAATACATATAACTTGGTTGGTAGTCATTTAAATGTTTTCGTTGTAAAAACATGACTGCTTTCTGTTCCATCTCGTTCATTCCTCTTCTCTCTCCTTTCTTTCCTGCAATGGGAGTGAGTCATCGCTGTCTTTCATGATCACCATTCAGTCTCCAGTGGGGGTGATTAGGACTGTACATGGGGACGTGATGGTGCCTCCATTGTGTGGAATGATGACTGTTAGGTTGGTCGAGGAGAGAGAGAGGGAGGCAGCTTGAGGAACACGTTTTTGAATTTGGGACAGACAGAGCAGTGTTCCTGTCCATCCTTTCTTTTCCCCAGGGGGGTGACAATTGGACCCATTCAACTTTTTGTCAGAGTAGTAATAGCAGGTTTTGTCATTCTACGACAGATGAAACACAAAAATCTTTAATGATGATTACTTTAATTACAGCTCAATTTGTCTGCCGCTACATCCTTGTGACCCCATCGCCCTCTCTCTCGGCTCTCTCTCATTTCTCTCTCTTCCTTCAGTCTTTTTCTCTCCCTCTTTCTCTCTCTCGTCTTTCCGCTCCTTTAGTCCTCCAAACCAATCATAAAGCTTTCTGGAAATGTTGCTCATACAATCAAGGTGGTGCGGTTTATTTGTATTGGTTGTCAAGGCGAGTTGCTAAAAGGAATAGATGTGGAATAAGTGTTGTTTATTGATGTTAGAAATCCCATGGTTCAGCTGTGAATGAGTATAATCTACGTGTCGCGTCTGCTCTCAAGGATGTCAGATGTTCACCTCTGACCCTGTGTTGTATTCCCCAATGGCCCTCTGGGTAACCTGTGCTGTGGTCTTCTTGCACTAAACAGTGGCAGTAGTCCAACTAGTAATATGCATTTCAGAATCAGAAAGGGTTTTATTGCCAAGTAAGTTTCACAACAAACAAGGAATTTGTTCTGGTCGTTGGTGCAACAATTAATACAAAACGAAGAACAGAGAACAGAGAACTGAGCATAAAAATAGTAGACTGCATTAATAAATTGCTAAAAATAAAAAGTATATGTAAGGTGCAATATTTTGTCCAGTTGAGGGTTGTGCGTGTTTGTGGCAGAGGGTTATAGTCAGTTTGGTTCCAGGGGCATGTTCATGAGGCCTACTGCTGTAGGAAATAATCTGTTCTTGTGGCAGGAGGTTTTGGTCCTGATAGACCTCAGCCTTCTGCCAGAGGGGAGAGTTCTGAATAGTCCATTTCCGGGGTGAGTGGGACCTCCACGTCCTGGAGGTGTGTAGTTATGTAGAAATGGCAGATTGGAGCTAATCACCTTCTCTGCTGAACGGATGATGTTTTGCAGCCTGCCCTTGTCTTTGGCAGTGGCTGCAGCGTACCAGACGATGATGATGGAGGAGGTCAGGATGGACTCTATGATGGCAGTGTAGAAATGCACCATCATAGTCGTTGGGAGGTTGAACTTTTTCAGCTGTTGCAGGAAGTACATCCTCTGCTGTGTTTTCTTTATAAGTGAGGTGATGTTCAGCTCCCACTTGAGGTCCTGGGTGATGGTGGTGCCCAGAAAGCGAAAGGACTCCACAGAGTTGACTGGGGAGCCACACACGGCAATGGGGGGTAGGGCAGATGGGCTTCTCCTGAAGTCCACTATCATCTCCATAGTCTTTAAGGCGTTGAGCTCCAAGTTGTTCACCATTCCGCTCTCCTTTCAGCATCTATCCAGACGACTCACAGCCCAACATCATTTGTTTTTGCTTTTCTGGCTCTCTATCGCAAACACATTGAATCAAATGCTTTGTTGGACATCCTAGGAAGATATGATTCAGTCTCCACTGTTTCAAACCGAGACCATCCTCTCTCCAATATTCCCAGACAGACTTGACAGACTCTCAGTCCCACGCTGTCTCTCTGTGGTGTTTTTATCCCACCGTGTTTGGGATCTCACTGGAGTGGTGGTTATACTGCTACTCTGTGGTTTTAGCTCACACAGATTCTCACTGAGCAAGAGACGAGAAACAGAGATTAGAGGCTAGATCGCATAGTTTCCAATCCGGACTGGAGTGAGCGTGGGCGTTGAGGGGAATTTAGAAGGAGGCCGCCTGGGCAAACCGAGAGAGACACGTTGGCTGTGGTCCCCACATGTTTGGCTGCCAAACGCCACTCCTACCACCCCCCCCCACCTCACCCCCCGCCCCCCACAAACACCTTTCACCTCTTTAGTTTCCAGACGACCTTTAGTGTAATTGCCCTAACTGCCTGCCGCTGTCTCATTAGTGTCCCGTGGTGGAGCCAGTAAACAGCTGCAGTGCGGAGCTCCTGCCGAGACCTCCCCCACCGCTGCTACACCCGGACCTGCAGACCGGCTCCCTCCCTCGCCCCCTGGAACCGGGGTCCGCCCACGTCAGCGCTCTCAGCGCTGTCAACCTCGATATCATCAGCCTCCGCTGCTCCAGCCTTTCATCAGTACACTGCCGCTCCCCTGCCACATTCAGGGCTTCGTCTTCGGTGTCGGTAGCATGTCGGTGCTTTGAGAAGCAGGGCCACTCGTCTCGGTACTTCAGTGAGGTTGGTTCAGCGGTGCGTTGTTGACGGAGGCCTTCAGATCTTTGTGTACCCGGCCTCTCCAAACGGCTCCCCTTGATGCCGCGACTGTTGTGGAACATTGCTTAGTACTATGTCATTAGAACGCGTCATACAACTCCAACAGACTTCCATATCTGGTGCCATGTTGGTATGTTGTGACTGTGATGTATGGCTTATTTATACAGAGTGTCCTCTGTGTGCGCCCTGGTTCTCCGGCGACATGCCGTCCCACAGCTGTCTGGCTCCGGTTACGCTGTGTTCTGTTAGGCTGCCATGGACGCCCTGCGGCCGGGTGCCCGCCTTCGTATTCGGAATCATTAGAAATTCATTCTTTTGGAAGAGCTGCATTTGACCAGAAGCACAATAGACGGAATCAATTAAGAAAAGTAAATTAACTTGATTCAATGTGTTTAGCGCTAAACACGCAAATACCATCAACGTTGCAGTCTGTATATGGCCTGCCAGTAAGTGATTCCTGGGGGGGGGGTGGCGGTTTTCGCTACCCGCTGTCAAAACTGTAATGCAATTATTATCAGAATACTTCCAGAGTATTGACTGGGTGTAAGAGGCTGAGAGGGTCCAGGCGGGGTATTGCTCTGGAGATGACCTCCGGCCCCTCTGATTGATTGGGTGTGTCGGAACCAATTCCTGCCCAAATGACTCAATTTGGGCCTGTATATTGGAGCATACAGGGCCTGGGCCCCAATTATTAACTTACCCAGGCAGAGGGCACTGTAAATAGCCCAGAGCGGAGCCTCGCTGGGGAGCACTGCGGAAATAAAGAGGGGAAAAGCAGCCCCGCTAAACTCAATTTGTAATCTAATCCTGGGCGCTGCCATCGATCGAGATGCTCTCCTGCCAGGCGGCCAGGACATGGGTTAGCCTCCATCTCTCTGTTGCCCTCTTTCCTTTTCTCTTCTTTTCTGTCCCTTCTGTTAGAGGTAGTCAAGCCATTGACCCTCTTAGCCTGACACATACTTACTCTCTGCTCCTCCTTCTGTCTCTACTCTCCTCCATGCTATACTTCTCACTTTCTGCTTCTCTCTGTCTCAGTCTTGTCCTCAACACATCCCTCACAGTGTAGAGGTGGTCATTAAACAGTTTAAGTCAGTCAGTTCAGTCCAAGCAGAGTTCCTCCTTTCTCAGCCAAATGTACTGTATCTCTGACTCTGTCTGATTGTTCCTGACCCACAGGTTCATTGTCTCCCTTCAGGCCCTGAGGAGACGAGTTGAAGGTGGTCCATTCCGTTGACAGTTTAGCTCTGGATGAGGGAGCACTCTTTCTGCCTGTCAGTTTAATCTGGGCTGGATCAGCTCCTCCTTACAGATGATACCCAAGTTAGGTTCCATCTGTCAGTTGAACGCTGTTTGAGTCCAGGGGCTCCAGAGAACCAGACAGGGGTTCCAGTGAACCAGACAGGGGTTCCGGTGAACCAGACAGGGGCTCCAGTGAACCAGACAGGGGCTCCAGTGAACCAGACAGGGGCTCCAGTGAACCAGACTGGGGCTCCAGTGAACCAGACAGGGGCTCCACTTTGAACCAGACGGGCTCCAGTGAACCAGACAGGGGTTCCAATGAACCAGACAGGTGCTCCAGTGAACCAGACAAGGGTTCCAGTGAACCAGACTGGGGTTCCAGTGAACAAGACTGGGGTTCCAGTGAACCAGACAGGGGTTCCAGTGAACCAGACAAGGGCTCTAACTTGAACCAGACAGGGGCTCTAAGTGAATAATGTTTCACTGTGTGAGGTTCACATCTTATGGTTGTCCTGCCAGCCTCCGTGATAATAGACAACCCACTGTCAGTGGAAGCATGTCATGGTCAACTGTACATTGGTGCTTCACAAGAACAGCTCAGTTAATGCGGTTTCCCACATGGAGCAATGAACGGCTGTTCTACAAAGGCCGTAAGGTCGGGAGCAATAAGAACCCAGAATCCTGGCACTTTTATTCAGTCAGGTAATGTAAAGAATATAATCAAAACCTTTTCTTAGATTTCTGTTTTTTTTTCTATGTAACCACATGTTGAGAATGTTTTCCATTTAACTGCATAACCTCTTGTTCAACTGCGATTGGCATTTTTCATACTAATAAATCCAATGCCCTTTTTAGAGGTTGACGCTTTATTGGCTGACTTCTGTGAAGAAGGTGACACTTCATTGGTTGACCTCCCTAGAGGTGGCGTTGTATAGGCTGAGCCACCTGCAGGTGGAGTGTTATTGGCTGACCCCACCAAGCCCTGTCATTTCCCTGGGTGGTTGAAGAGAGAATAGATGATTGCTGATGGTAAAGATGTGACCATGAAAGAAAATCCTTTCTGATGTACAGAAATGCCCCCTTTACATTTAGCTTTCTCTCTTTTTTCTTTGCTCTCTGTATTTGTTTTCTCTCTCCCTCTTCCAGCTCTCTCTCTCCATCTTCATCTTGTGTATACTGTGCAGTGATACTGTGTTATTGTTTCCATGTGTCCCATACAGTGTTCTCTTGGGGAATAGGAGTGAAATTATCCCCAAAAAACAGCCTACTTCAATTCTTCACATCGGGTTAGCAATCAGCACCCCCTGCCGCGCTCTTTCTCCCCATCAGCTATTTTGTCGGCTCTTCAGGAACACACATTCACATGCAATCCCCCCAAAAAGGATTGAAATACACATATAGAATCTTTACCTGATCACCCTGTTGCCTGAGAACTTTCCTGCAGTACAGTGTAAACCCCTACAAAAATGTCTATTCATTATTATCCACATAGCGGCCAAGGGGTTCAAATGAAGAACCTGCAACTGTAACTCAAGAGTCACAGAGGGGCCCCGGGATGTTAAGTGCAGGTCTCCTAGTCCGACGGCCTGTGTGCGTGGTCCTTAGTTATTTATAGACACAGGTTAAACTGGCAAGGGAGTCCATTCACTACAGTGATGATGTAACCGTGACCTTTGCCATTTTATTAATATATTGTTTATTAGCATTAGCACTGAGAATGAGCTTACTTGATTTGGGAGGTCGTTTCGCAGGATGGGTTCATTAAGTGTTTGGTGCTAATTTACTTTACAGGCAAAATTCCTGTGTTAAGTCAAAGATGTCCAGTTGATGAGAGGATCCTGTTTCAGCTATTAAGATCTTGCCCACTACCTCCCGTTTTATCGTATTTCTTCTCTTTCCTCTTATTTTAATATAATTTTATTTTGTCATTTGATCTTTATGTCTGGATGGTTAACACTGAAATAAGTAGGGGACCTCACACGTTGGCATGTAAATTGTGTTTAAACTCAAATACATTTCATGTATTTGGCGAAAAGTAGGTCATTGGCGAAAGTCATTGGCGAAAGTAAAATGCTTAATGGTAAATAACATTTACTCATCTATATGTTAAGTTGCCAGAACCTTGGTCACGGGGCAGAACTGAACGTAATGGATCAAACAACAAGGGCAATAAACCCAAAACACGAAACACGTTGGCACCACTCGATCATCTTACCTTCTCAAAATATGTGTCTTTGGCAGACGCAGACTTCTTAGGGTAAAACACTTTTGTAACACACGCATACACCCTGCAACATGCTGTAACACTAAAAAATTTTTCAGCTGGCTCTTTTCTAAATAACCTGACTGATGAAAGGCCGACTGGAACTGGGAGTCAGTCTGCTAGCTCCTAATGAGCTGACCAAACCTCTGTAATGGATGCCCTTATTAGCACCAGAACACTGGTTTTCTTAACAGATGAATTTACCGTCATACAAAACGTGGCTGTCAACATCAGGCCAACTTCAGCTAGTTGTTTTCTAGTAACCAACACGTCTCTCTAACTGATGGGTTGTTTCAGATGGTTGGTGATTATTTGCATGGGTGTTTAAGAAAGAGGATCTGCCACTGGGTGACTGGAATGAAATAGCCTGCAAGTGTATGTAATGAATTATCTGAATGATCTGTAACCAGAGTGTAACCAATCAGCAGAGGTTGACCATGACTACCATCTGTGGTTTTAACAGAGGTTGACCATGACTACCATCTGAGGTTTTAACAGAGGTTGACCATGACTACCATCTGAGGTTTTGACAGAGATTGACCATGACTACCATCTGAGGTTTTAAGAGGTTGACCATGACTACCATCTGAGGTTTTAACAGAGGTTGACCATGGCTACCATCTGTGGTTTTAACAGAGGTTGACCATGACTACCATCTTCCTCTTCTACTGGTAGAACATAGGTAGAACATCTGGTAGAGCAAAAATATATTCAACATTCTTACTCACTGCTCAGAGTGTCTTAACACCTGTTTCAACTTGGAGATGTGGAAAGGGCCCCTAGTCCAGCATGACACTGTACTGTTGTTTGTGAGTCTGTGCGCGATGGTGAGTGTGTGCAAGTGTGCGTAGGTGTGGGTGTATTGACGCATGCATGAGCTTGTGTGAAGATGCGTGTGTGTGGTGGGAGTGTGTGTTTGTGTGTGGTTATTTCGGTGGGAGAAGACAACCTGTTATTGGCTAACTCAGCAGAAAACCAAGTGACAGGTTATATTTGCCCTTGAACCAATGATGTCTGTTTTACACACACACACACACTCACACACACACACACACACACACACACACACACATACAAACACACACACACATTCTCCCCCTCCTTGTCTTCTTCAAAGTGCCAGTCACTCACTTGTCTCTGACACCTGCCTTGACAGGAAGTGCTTAAAACGCTTAGAGAGGAAAAAGGTCCAAAGACTTGCCTGCCAAAAGGAGAACACATAAAAGCATAGTTCCTTTCCTAGATGAAAAACTCTGAATCAAATCAAGTGTGCCATCAGAGCTGGCTGAGGAGGCTCCTAATGGCTAGCTATTCTTTCAGATAGACCCGCCTCCTCATTCCTCTCTCGTCTTCCTTCATCTTCTTTCCTAACAGTCTCTCTGACTCTGCCAATGGAGGGGGGCGGTGATGAGTCACACTGGGCTATGCAGTCCCTCAGCTGCAGGGCTGGTCTCATTCATCATTCTGCCATGCTGGCACCACTGGCACAGAACAGACAGACAGTAAGACAGCCAGGGGCATACAGACAGACAGCCAGACAGGGTCGTACAGAAAGACAGGCATGGGATACATACAGACAGACAGCCAGACAGGGTCGTACAGAAAGACAGGCATGGGATACATACAGACAGACAGGTGGGGGGTACATACGACAGACAGATGGGCGGGGGATACAGACAGACAGACGGGCGGGGGATACAGA
>JACXGI010020588.1:0-10976 GCA_016801175.1 Esox masquinongy | reverse complement strand
CTGACACAATCACAGCACCCACAGTTCTTATAGCATGAGCCCCCTACCCTAAATTTTATGGTTCAGGGCGCGGTTCCTACCATATATAAATGAGATATATGTTGTTTAACACATCTTTCATGGCAGCTGCCGTCTTCGGGTTTCCCTGTTGTTATTCCAACCAATCGACTTCTAGCTTTAGCGTCTTTTCCCTTATTTGTCATTCTGCCAGTTTATTACCAAATTCCAAAGGGGTCTGTTCTTGCTCCCAGCTATTCTAGTGAGATAAGGATCCTGTCACCCCCTCCTCTAATGCAGGTACAATGTTTCTTAGTTCTACTTAGCCTCTAGCAGGCTTGCATGTTATCTTAATGCTATTGCCCCACAGTATGAACCTATTGAGAGCATCGACATTTATTAATTATTTCTGGTAGATTCCACGATTCTCTCGTCTTTTCACTTGATGAAAAAGTTAGTTATCGTCACCTTTATTAATAGTTATTGTATAAATGTCATTCACGAATGAAAGAAAAAAGAATGTTGTCTTGCCATGAAAGAAAAAAATACATTCTTATGCCATGAAATGAAATAGCTTTGGCAGACTCGCTAGCAATTGCTCAATTCTTATGACTATTCCAGTAAGTTAGTAGATACCGGTAAAGCGTATTACTGGCTAATACAATGTTAAAACGGCCAGTGGCAAACGACATACATATATACACTATTTGTGGTGGAGGTAAACTTAGTAAGAAACATTAGTCAGTCTAACTGTATCAGTGTCATTCACGAATGGCCAGTTAACTATTAACACGGCCAGTGGCAAAAGAGGATTTTTTCAGGATAGAGACAAGAGGCTATACTGATACCCAGCAAATGTACAGCTCCTTGTTGTAGTGGTTAACGACACAGTCTTTCACGTGGGCGAACTGGGTTCCAATCTTGAGATGTCAACATTTTCTATTGCGGGCCGCTGAACTAGGCTTGCCTGGTTTCTTGTTTTTATATAAAAGGAACATTACTTAGAAACATCATACTGAATACTCATGTGTTATTTGTGTTTTATGGTGTAATTGAAAAATGTGAGTGGTTGGTAGAGTGGACAAATAAGATGTCTAAAATACATTTTCAAAACTGAGTCGCTACCTGCACCACAAAAATAATTCCTAAAAAACACTTAAATCAAATGCTTACATATAACCATACAGAAAATTCTCACCACATTGGCAAATGTTCTGCTTAATTGACGCGTTTTTCTTCATTTCAATTTTAGTAACTTATTTTCGGTTGTATTTTGTTTCGCAGTGTAAACGATTTTAAGACTTCCCTTTTGACCCCGTTTCTCCACCTCACCCTGTACTGCTGCCTTGTGCCGCTACTGGCACCGCCCCTTTCGCCGGACAAATAATACGTTGTTCCAGTCTGTTTAGAGGCGAAGTAGCCTATGTGTGTAGAAACATTATCAACTCTGTGTAGACCTAGCAGGCTGAATAGCTATGTAAACCTAAACATTTTCTGCTACTTATGCGTGGTCTATTTGTAAAAAAAGGTTTAGCCCATTATAGTTACCAACAAACAGACAGTAGGCTATTCTACCAATGTCTCTCAGCCAGGGCTTAATTTGTAAATCAGAACACAATGGGGCACCCGAGAGACATGGATCCGATTGGCAAATCGATGCGAAAAGGCTACAGCACATCGGTAGCACAAATAGCGGAAAACAAAAAGCTAAAACTTTCACAATCTTGTCAGGCAGTGCTGAGGCTACAAGACGTTGCGGGAATAGTCAACTTTATGAAATCTGATCGCTTTTAGTACAATGTTTACAGTGCAAAGCGAACACAGTGATGGAAAAAGACAAGTAATGCGCAGCAGACCGGATCTGTGAAAAGTAGGTACCGGAACAAACTGAGGAAAATCTGAGAGGTGCTGTCTCTTGTTCTGACAGAATCTGGCTTAAATTAACCACTGTTCCCAACTGAGAATACTTTTTTTGGCTCCCCGCAGTCACTGGCAAACGGCGCTGCCCCTGATCAGGCTGATTTATGCTTCAATGTCAAACGCGTCTGCGTAGGATCCGCGGACAGCGCAGAGAGCCGCACAGCCAGGCCGCATAGGCTACGCGCACCAGCTCAAAAATCTCAAAGCGCGTAGCTACGCGTACGTGCACCGCAGAAACGATGATTGGTTGGATGGCGGAGGGAGGGTTTTACAAAGAGTACGGAATTCCAGCCAAATTTGACTTCCTGTATCAACAAAGAAGAAGCAACAATGGAGTCTGGAGGCATGGCTCAAATCAAGGAACTTTTGATATTATAGGAGAAATTCTTGGTGAAGAGCCAGCAACTTGCCAGAAAAGGTGGAAGCTGATGAGGGACAAATATGTAGAACAAAGAAGAAAATGAAGAATAAAAGTGGAGATGGAGGAGGGAAAAAGTACCTCCGTTTTATATGATGCTTTCTTGGCTGTCCGGGCACATAAAACAGTGAAATCAACTCTAATTTTGGCGAGGACACAAGGTTAGTTCAGTTTTTCAAATTGGCAAATTCAGTGTTGATTACTTCTACTACAAAGTTGGCTAACTGGCCAGTAAAAATTAAAGAATCGTATTAGCAACACAGGAAACAAAAACGAAACTTAGTTGACGTTTTTTCTCAATACACTTGATTTATCCCTATGGACTGGGAGTAAACGAACATTTTAGTCACGTTGCCTGAGAAACTAAACTGCATCCTAAACTGCAAGTACTAAGTGCTCCAGTGATTCTGTTACGTTCATTTTACCAGTCGTTCGTTTGCATGGCTGTGTTAATTAGCTAACTACTCAGTTAAATGTAGTTATATTTAGATGTAGCTATCAATATTGCTGCCACAATTGTATCTGTAGAAACAGGCGTTTTATGTAAAGCAAGTTTGGCTAGCTAATAATAATAATAGTACTATTTTGCCATGCTAGCTAGTTGTTCATCCAACATTAAATGCAAAGTAAATGTGTCGACGTGATTTTTCTTCAGATGTGTTTATAGCTTTTAGCCGAAAGTGAAAGGGGGAGCAGGGACAAGTGTCAGGCAACTTTTCTTTAAAGTTGAATGATTTGATGTATTTACTTGAACCTGAATAACCTTATTAATTAGGAGAAAATTATTATCATCTCTTAAAGGTTATACTTTGTGTTTTTTTTACAAGTTTATGCATTACTTTAGTAGGCAGGGAAGAGACGAGTCTTGATAGTGAGGGACAGAATGGTACAGAGAGCCAACAGGGGACATGGAAGAGGAGAGAGTAGACCATAGAGAAACAGAGGATAGGAGAGAGAAGAGATGAAGATAATGATAAAATAAAAATATTACTTTTATACAAAGACAGTGATATTGTGGCATACATTTGAGGTTACATGAATGCTGGCATATGCCTGTTTATTTTCAGTAGTCATGTCCTGCAGGATTATCTTATGACCCCCTCCCCCCTTCAGGTTGAGTAGCCCTGTTGAATAGTAAAATATGTTGTCATTGCAGATGGAGTACACCAGCAGCTCATCAATCCTACAGTCACCTGAAACTGACATGGACTCAAATGTAACTTCACCAGCTGCATCAGTTGACCCCGAGGCTGAGAACAGATCATCATTAGAATCTGCCAGGTCTAATTACCAAAGACCTGTCCACCAAAAACAACATAGGAGTGTCTCTCCAGGTACATCCTGCCTTGACTCCTCTTCATCCTCCTAGAGAGCACCAAAGAAAATTAGGAAGAACCATCCATCAGCTTTTGAGTTGGGGAAAGAAAGAGCTGAAGACACTGTTTGAATACACACCCCGATGTGGCTAAAGTAATCATTTTCCAAAGTGACTAAATAACTTTTGTTTGTGATTTGAGTGAAAATAATTTGCACACTTCATGATGTTGACCTTTTGAGTTATTTGATTCAATATTTTTTAATTTTATTTATATTCTTTGATTTAAAATGCAGAGAAAGTGCATGTTTGAACAAAATGCTTGAGTGCACTTTCTTTGCATTTTAAATAATAAGTTCTATGTAGTCTGCTCTTTTCACTGTTTGCAATATGTGTTGTACTAACAATTATACATACAAATATTTAACAAAATAAAGAGTTTTTTTTTCTTTAAATGTGTATGTCCATAATTCACTGAGAGTTCAGTAGGCCAGCCTTCAGCACCGTATCCTACCATGGCACTTGAAAAACCTCATCAGGTCATTGTAGACTCCAACAGCATCCCGTGAGGCTCTCCCTGCATCAGCCAAGGTGCCTCCCTCTGTGACCTTTCTTCTCCACTCCCTGGCTGTGCCTCGCCATTGTTCAAAAGAGTCTTTGAAATTAGGTGGTACATACTTTGTTGCAGGTACGTTGGCAGCATCTGTATAGGCCAGATAGTTGTGAAGTGCAGCACAGGCCTTCACAACATGTGTACATTTGTCTGGTAGGAATTCCAACGGTCTGCCTAGACCGGTCTCTCCACTTTGCGACCTTCATACCAAATGAGTTCTCAGTCACATGTCTGCCCCGTGAATGTTGTTGATAGTTGTAGATGCTTTTGTCCAGATTGCCACCTGGTAAAGCAGAATATATATTGCATTTTAAAATAAAAAAAACTGACTGCATTTTGTAAATAAATAAAGTTGAATCTATTGTAATTGAACAAGTACAGTACAAATAAATGCAATTTGCGTCTAACCAGAAGTGCAAATAGAGGGCAAACTATTTACAAGTATTAAGTACATGTATGTACAAGTGGTATGTATAGACGTGCAATTAAGGCAAATACATTACATATGGCAATTCTGAATGTGCAATGGAAGCAAATAGAAGGCAGAACATTTACGAGTACTAAGTATATAACCCTAACCCTATTATTAATCTAATATATTACCTGCTTATGATTTAACCCTCCAAATATTTTCAGAATATCAATAAACAGTTGCTTACTTTGAAAGGGCTTCATCAGATTTACATGCAATGGAAAAGCAGCATCTCCAACGATGACGTGGATGGTGACTCCTATCCCAGGAAGGTTTGCAGGTGGAGGGATAGGAACTGTCCCCTGAAGCAGGATTGCGTGAAGTGGGTGGCTTGATGTGTAATAAAGGGTTTCAAGCGATGCAGAAGATCGTTGAAACGATTAGCCGACATGCTAAAATATTTTAAATACACCTCTTCGTCCATCTTACGCATCTGCTGAACAAGCACACTGTATTCTAGCCAGATATTGTTTACCAATTATACAGATACTTCTTGTGTGAAGTTTTCCTGCTCTACAAGCGAACAAACCAGGTGCCAAGCGTCTTCTCTCTTTCCTCCTTTCCCTCCCTCTTCATTTAATTGTACTAGTTCTCACAAACGCGCCATTCCAGAAAACGTCTTCCCCTATCTAGCTACCTATTATATTGTTTACCAACTGTACAGTTACTTCTTCTGTGAAGCTTTCCTGATCTGCAAGCGAATAAACCAACATTTTGCGCGACATCACCGCTTAATGCTAAAAAGTGTAATGGCTATCTACACAACAAGGCCGCACAACTATAAATGCTGAGCACATCTGCGTACACACGCACATGACTTTAACAACGCAGAAACATAAATCAGGAGCAACAGGCATGCAGTGTTAACCCTTTGTATAGCGGAAAATTTGAAAACAAGAAAAAAAACTAGAAAAGGCACCAGGCAGGTCTAGTTCGGCCAGCCCGCGATTAGAAAGGATGAATGGCGTTGCCCTCGCAGGATTCGAATTGGGGTCTCCTATATGACAGGCTGTATCTATGGAGTTAGATTTGTCTCAATATTCGTAAATATATATATAAAAAATCAGTGCGTATATTCATCACAACTCACAAATTAAAATAGGATTTGTAAATGTGAAAACATATTTTGTAAATAAAAACATTATCTGTAAATATGTAAACATGTTTCACAAATATAAATAAAATTTGTGAAAATGTAAAAACATATTTCGCAAATAAAACACAAATCTGTAAAATATTTACAACTGTTGCTTAATATTTACAAGTGTTGACTTACATTTACAAATCTTAATTTTATTTACGGATCTGAATTTTATATTTACACATTTTTGAGACACATTTTCCTTCGGTCGACAAGATCTCGTGTGCCTTGTTTCAGAGGGCTCACTTGGTGGGGCTTACGGAAAATCCGGACTGGATCCTGGTAGATTGATGTCTGTGTAGGTAGATAGGACACGTTTTTCCTGAAATGTGAGTATAACGTTTATTTGTACAACAATATTTTCAGTAAATACTACATCACCAATGGGTAATACAGCGCCGAGTGTGTTTTCGACTTCAGGCAACTAACTTAAGCAGTTAGTTATGTCAGCCTACATCTGGTTGGCTAGCTAGCCAGATAGTAGGCTACTGTTGCTTAACTAAAGTAATGAAGCTAGGCATCTAACCCCACCGCGCGACTGACTAGATAACGGTATGTTGTTGACTTGCACAGGTGCATTCTTTTCATTTAGTATGAGTCTTGCACATCGTGCTAACTTTAGTTGTTATAAAAGGAAGACTGTATGCATGTGTTAGTCCTCAGAATGTGTGTAAGTACAGAGTGATAGTACACCAACATCATGGTTCACCTACATCTTCAGTTTGTTAGAAGTGTATGTACTTTTTATTTGGCAAGTATTGGTCGCCACTTGTCAACCTTTCATCAAACATCCAATCAGAGATAGCATTATATCTACTGCACAACACTCAGTGCACTTCTGGCTTTCACAGGTTATTTGGGAAGGGTTCCCAAGATGCTTTAAGTTTAAAACAAACTGGAATATTGGATCTTTTTATCAGGAGTAACCCTTAATATAAGGTGTTTGCATTTCTCTTTTTTTCCCTCCTACTGTAGCTTGTGTCAATGTCCCCTCACAATGTCCTTCAATGTCCCTCACACTAAACCTCAAGGAAATAGGTGAACACTCTTTAGTTCCTTTGCAGTAGTTTTAGAATGACATTCCCTGATATTCAGTGTTAAATTTACTAAATGCATGAACTATACTGTAGTGATCTTTTCTGACTTCTACACTACCTGAATCTCAGTGTTCTTACCATTGACTTGATACTGTTACTTAATTGCACAAAAAAGATCCATCAATCATGTGACATTACCCTGCTTCTCTGTCCTTCTTTTTTCAGCAACGTTTTAACGACCATCCTCTTTGCCACCACTACCAAATTATGGCCCATCATTGAACTCCTAAAATAATCTGTCTCCAAGTCATCAGGAAGGATTATTTCTCAGAGAGGAGACCATAACATAAAATACACTGTATAGTTATTAATATTGCTTTTATTATTATAATTATATATTTTTGTTATGAACCATGTCCTTGTTTGACATCACGTTGTCAGTATGATTGTACAAAATACTCTGTATTTATTAAATCCCCATGAATTCAAATTAGTAATTACATACTGGAGTATCCTTATATTCAAAAATATAAACTTTGCTTTGAGAATGCCTGATGTCATCCTCCATTCACTACTGTCAATGAACAATTACAGTTCAAAAGTTTGCATACCCTTGGAGAATTGGTAATATATGTACCATTTTTAAAGAAAACATGGGTGAGCAGGCAAAACACATTTACTTTATTTCTTATGGGATTCATATTCAACTGTAGGTTATAACAGAATGGCACAATCATAAAACAAAACGTGTCAATATAGCTGCGCATTCGTCTTGGTAAAATGCCTCCAGGTCATGCAAAGTCTTTGGTAGTTTTGCATGAACCGCACGTTTTAGATCTCCCCAGAGTGGCTCGATGATATTAAGGTCAGGAGACTGTGATGGCCACTCCAGAACCTTCACCTTTTTCGACACTAATTGCAATTTAAAAAGCCACAGGAGTGGGAAATTACCCTTTAATTGCCATTTTAACCTGTGTGTGTCACGTTTTGTGTTTGTAACAAGGCCAAACATTCAAGGGTATGTCTTTTGATCAGGGCCATTTGGGTGATTTCTGTTATCATTATGATTTAAAAAGGAGCCAAACAACTATGTGATAATAAATGGCTTCATATTATCACTATCCTTAAATAAAAGACCATTTTTTTGCATGATCTGTCATATTTTCAAAATCAATGCCTAAATTGCACAATTTCTGCCAGGGTATGCAAACTTATGAGTACAACTGTATAACCACTAACACTAGCTAGATGTGCAAGACTCATACCAAATGGACCAAATGTAGCTGTGCAAGTCCACAACATATCACGCTGTGGGGTTAGATTAGGGTTGCCACCTTCAATGTGGAAAAATAAGGGACACCTTGCCAGCGGCCCCAAACCCGGGGGACACAAATGAAGCACGGTCTGGGGGTCCTCCCCAATGTGAGTGTCAGATGCTTCATTCCCTGCATTCTGGTGAATTTCTATGCACCATTTTGTATGCATAGAAATGCATTGTATGCATTTCTATTCAACATTTTCAAAGTCCTCTGCTACTGTGAACATGAATGTAATTGAAATAGAGTAAATAAGTGTAAAGAACAGTTGCATCAATTATATTAAGGATTAAAACATCAGATCATAGACATGAGCAAGATGTTTGGTCTTTCAAAATAAACCATTTGGAAGATTTGGAAGAAGCAAGAACCCACCCTCCAGGAAGGATGATGTAGCCTAGTTTTGTCTGTTGCTGCTCCCATGCTCTGGAATAGTCTCCCATCCCACATCCCATCCCGTTCCACCATTGACAATTTTAAATCAAATTTAAATAGACACATTTTTTCTTTTGCTTTTAGTTCAGTCTGACGTTGTCCCTTGGTTTTTGTCAAGTCCACTCTTTATTTATTTTTAACATCCTCTTACTGTGTTTTAATCTGCTGTTGGTTTTATTCGATTTCTCTTACCTTCTTATTGATTTGATTTTACATAATTTTAGTTGTTTAAGTGTTTTCCATTTTAGTCTTACCCTATATGTATTATATGTACTATTGTATTCTATTATGTATGGTTGCCTTCTATGTATTATTCCCTTAATCATGTATACAGACCCGGTGGCACAGGGGCATTGCCTCCCAGCAAGAATTCTTTGCCCCCCAAAAATAGTTTGGGTAATGCTTCCCAATACTGTACTTCACTAATAACTGTTGGGAATGTAGGCTAGGTCTCTTGCCTTCATCTGCTGTTGGGCATGTAGGATAGCTCTCTTGCCTTCATCTGCAAATGTGATCGGATCGAAGATGTGCTTTAAGTGATGTGATCACTAAGCTACAAAGAATGTGTAACTACTGCAGTTACTAAAGCTTTCAAATTTGATTGACAGCTCTGTATTTTGCTAGTATATAGCCTCAGCAAGCCATGCATGCAAAGACTATTTGCTTTCCGTCCGTCGTGCATTAGCTACTATTCTATGTTGATAAGTAGGACAAATGTGCCCGTCCATGGCAATCAAAAGCCCGTCCAAAATGTTTGTTTTAGCGCCTGCACGTATACCTTTTGAGGCAGATGTTAATCCATCTGCCTCGACTGTAAAGCACTTCGTGTCAACTACTGTTGTTTATAAATGTGCTATATAAATAAAAGTGACTTTACTTTCAACCAAGTGGGATATTAGTTACATTTCTCTCACACATACACACACAGCTCGTGCGTGCGGAGTTTAGTATTTCTGCTTACAGAACTGTCAAATTATCTGGGAGAACCGCACTGCTGATGTTACAGTGCGTCTGAGTCTCAGTAACCAGGGCAACGATGACGTTCAGTGACAGACAACTCGCTTGTCATTCTGATTAAATACTTCCCCGCTATGTTTCATGAAACTATTTTGGTTTTATTATTTTTCGTGGCAATCTAAGCTTAACGTAGGGTGTGCATGAAAAAAATCGCGCACCGTATTGATTCTGTAAGGGACAGTGCATTGTATTTTTCAATAGGGGACGATCCCGTATTATACGGTACTGGTGGCAAACCTAGGTTAGATACCTTCATTACTTTAGTAGCCTACTAGCTGGCTAGCTAGCCAATCAGATGTAGGCTGACATAACTGTGCTTAAGTTAGTTGCCTGAATGTCGAAAACACGCTCGGCGTTGTATTACCCATTGGTGATGCTGTCAAATATTGTTACACAAATAAACGTTATACTCACATTTCAGGAAAAACGTGCCCTAGCTACCTATAGACTCCAATCTACCAGGCTCCAGTCCGGATATTCCATAAGTCCCACCAAGCGAGCCCTCTGACTGAAACCACGCGCACGAGACCTTGTCGACCGAAGGAAAATGTGTCTCGAAAATGTGTAAATATAAAATTCAGATCCGTAAATAAAATTCAGATTTGTAAATGTAAGTCAACACTTGTAAATGTTAAGCAACAGTTGTAAATATTTTACAGATTTGTGTTTTATTTGCGAAATATGTTTTTACATATTCACAAATTTTATTTATATTTGGGAAACATGTTTACATATTTGCAGATAATGTTTTTATTTACAAACTATTTTTTCACATTTACAAATCCTATTTTTATTTGTGAGTTGTGATGAATGTACGCACGGATTTGCTATGTATATTTACGAATATTGAGACACATTTAACTCCATATTTATCTTTAACCACTACGCCACACGTGTGCAGAGAGTCGGTATACAGGTGCTGGTCATATAATTAGAATATCATAAAAAAGTTAATTTATTTCAGTAATTCCATTCAAAAAGTGAAACTTGTGTAATGTATACATTCATTCCATACAGACTGATATATTTCAAGTGTTTATTCCTTTTAATTTTGATGATTATAACTGACAACTAATGAAAACCCCAAATTCAGTTCCTCAGAAAATTAGAATATTGTGAAAAGGTTCAATATTGAAGACACCTGGTGCCACACTCTAATCAGCTAATTAACTCAAAACACCTGCAAAGGCCTTTAAATGGTCTCTCAGTCTTGTTCTGTAGGCTACACAATCATGGGGAAGACTGCTGACTTGACAGCTGTCCAAAAGACGACCATTGACACCTTGCACAAGGAG
>JACXGI010020587.1:0-10993 GCA_016801175.1 Esox masquinongy | reverse complement strand
CTCCATAACCTCCATACACCTCCATACCACTCCATAACCTCCATACACCTCCATACACCTCCATACTTCTCCAGCCACTTCCAGACACATCCAGATATCTCCATACACCTCCATATACCTCCATAACCTCCATACACCTCCATACCACTCCATACCACTCCATACACCTCCATACACCTCCATACCACTCCATAACCTCCATACACCTCCATACCACTCCATAACCTCCATACACCTCCATACACCTCCATACACCTCCATACACCTCCATACTTCTCCAGCCACTTCCAGACACATCCAGATATCTCCAGACTCCGCCAGACACCTTCAGAAACCTCCAGACCCCCTCCTGTCATCTACAGTGTCTTTGATCTGCAGCCCCTAAATAAACAGCCCATCTTATCCTTTTATTATAACACACACATTCTTTCCTCATGAGAGTAATGTTGACACACAAACACGCACACACACACAAACACACACACCGACAAACATGCACACACATACACGTACACACACACACACACACACACACACAGACCCACAGACAAGCACACAGACACATACAAACACAGTATGTTGATGTTTTGGTCCCAATCAATCCCTGATGGAGTTATTGGGTCATTCTCTGGAATGGGTCTCAGTAGAGCCAGCCAGCCTGGAGCAGGTGCTGATGCAACATCATCTCCCTGTCTCACATCGATGTTTGACGTTTGTCCAGTGGGAGCGTGGTGTCCTGTTAAATACCCAGCCTGGCAACTCCTGGCTGCCCCAACTGGAAGCCAGTGGAGGGTATGAAGAAGTAGGGTGACATGGGAGAACTTGGGAACACCAGGTGACCCGCGGCATTCTAGATAAGTGTCAGGGTTTTGGTGGAGCCCCACCTACAGTAAGTTGCAGTAATTCGAATGTGAAATGACCAGTGCCTGGATTAGTACCTGCGGTGCTTCCTGTGTGAGGTAAGGTTGTAGGTCATCCTCCGTGTACAGGGCCCTGTACACGTCTTGCCACCACAGAGCAAGGGTGTGCCAGCCTCAGAGGTTAGGGACCTTGGAGAGTGCACACTGGGAGAATACGCATAGGGTCCTTGGTCTTCACTTGGATTCTCCTCTTCATCTCATCCCACAGTTTTTCAAAAGGATTTAGGTCATGGTGCTGTGATGGTCATTGCAAAAGCTCAATGTTGTGGTCAGTGAGCCATTTTTGTGTGGATCTAGATTAGTGCTTTGGATGGTTGTCCTGCTGAAAGGTCCAGATGACAGGTGTCCTAAAAATCTTCCTAACATCTCTGAAACATATTCATTATCATCCTCCATAGTAGGGAGTCATTTTCTTCTGTTTGAATATCCCTCTTCTTACTCCAAAACCTCCTCTGCTGTTTGGGGTCTCTATTTCAGTCTCATCTGATCATAGACACCAGGTCCAATCAAAGTTCCTGTAACAGTCAGCAAACTCTATGCACTGATATTTACGTCTTGATGAGAGCAGAGACATTCTTTGGACCTGAAAGCTATTACCTTGTTAGCATTTAGGTAATGTTTAATTGTAGTTTTGGAGACTTGATGACCCCAAAAGGTAACCACAACACCTGCAATTCTTTTATAGGGTTTGCCCAAAGTATTATTTGTGTAAGACCATTAAAAACATAATTCTAAAATGTTGAGTCCTTGATTTGGGTCTGAGAAGTGTTTAAAATAATTTGGTCCGAAGCTTTGTCGCCATTTCCATCCACAAAACCCTTGCATACCACCAATGTATTTAAATGTGATTCTAGTAAGCGTTGCCTCTAGTGGGCAGATTTACATACATTTATATACATAGATGTTTCAGCCACCTGGACATATGTATAATATTGACCTTATCAGCTGAGACCAGGTTCACTAAGTGAGTGTGTGTGTGTTTCTCTTGGTGTCTCTGCATGTGTATATTTGCAAGTACGCATGCTTTCTTGTTATGAGTCGTTGTGCGAGGCTGTGTTTGTGTGCGCGTGCGTGCATGCGTGTGTGTGTGTGTGTGTGTGTGTGTGTGTACAATCACAACTGAGAACCCTTGCAGCTGATTACCAGATGGCGCAAAGCAAGAAACAAGTAATTCATCTTCTGTTTTTTTCAGAGATTATGAACTTTAATCACGTCAAAGTTATTTTTCATTACTTTTATCACATGGAAACATGGCTGAAGGTCTCTGTAGTTAATTAGATGCATTACTCCCACATTCAAAATCAAAATGTAACAATGTCTGATAGTTAAAAATCACGACTGACTGAGACAATGTTGTGGCATGGAATCAGAGCATCACGGTTACTCTACATGGTTCTTCTTTAAATAACCTACGTGTTTCATCAGACAAACAAGGCCTGTTTTCCATAGTGTGCCGACCTGCACACTAGATTCTCTGGATCTGGCTCTAGTCAAAAATAGTGCACTATGTAGGGAATAAGGTGTGTTTTGGGACAGGGGCTGGGTCGGTCATGGTCCCTTCCCTTTTTTCCATAGTTTGTGTTTTGGCTTCATTCTCTGAAAGGAAAAGATTGAGATGTCAGAGATTTTCTGCTGTGATCTGGAAACCATCCAGAGGGAGCAGGTGTTTTGAAAGAGAGAGACAGACAGAGAGATCTGTTTTGAAAGAGAGAGAGAGAGAAATCTGTTTTGAGAGAGAGATAGAGAGATCTGTTTTGAAAGAGAGAGAGAGAGAAATCTGTTTTGAGAGACAGACAGAGAGATCTGTTTTGAAAGAGAGAGAGAGAGAAATCTGTTTTGAGAGAGAGATAGAGAGATCTGTTTTGAAAGTGGAGAGAAAGACACTTCATGCGTGTCATCAGCTCAACCATCACCACACCATAATCCTGATGCAACCAGACCACAGCTAGATCTACAACAGGTAGATACAGACCACAGCTAGATCTACAACAGGTAGATACAGAACACAGCTAGATCTACAACAGGTAGATACAGACCACAGCTAGATCTACAAAAGGTAGATACAGACCACAGCTAAATCTACAAAAGGTAGATACAGAACATAGCTAGATCTACAACAGGTAGATACAGAACACAGCTAGATCAATAACAGGTAGATCCAGACCACAGCTGGCTCTACAACAGGTAGATACAGACCACAGCTAGATCTACAACAGGTAGATACAGAACACAGCTAGATCTACAACAGGTAGATACAGACCACAGCTAGATCTACAAAAGGTAGATACAGACCACAGCTAGATCTACAAAAGGTAGATACAGAACACAGCTAGATCTACAACAGGTAGATACAGACCATTGCTAGATCTACAACAGGTAGATACAGACCACTGCTGGCTCTACAACAGTTAGATACAGACCACAGCTAGATCTGAAACAGGTAGATATACATAGAGCAAATAGTTAAACAGGTATATATATATATAAACCAAACAACAGCCAGAAAGTAAAGACATACCACAGATTGATATATCTACACAGCCAGATCACAGATCTATAGCAGAAAACCTGCAGGAATCTCTATCAGTGTTCTCTTACTCTCTTTCTCTCATTCTTTTCTCTCTCCCAGTCTTCTCATTCTCCTGTTCTTCTCTCCCTTTCGTCAACATCTGGTTCCAGGGAAAAAGGCTGATAACAGTCATGAAATCACTAGCAAGAGAGAGGGAGAGTGGGAGAGAGGGAGTGAAAGAGACATTGAACGAGAGAGAGGGCAAAGTTATGGAGAGAAAAAAGGTGGGGGGTAGGCAGGAACAAGTACAAGGTGTTTTTAATTAGCGTTCTATAGTTAACCCTGATCTGTTTCTTGGTTCCTGTGTTCCAGTATCTGGCCTGAGAGAACAACTAACAGTAAATTCACACCATTGGCTACAAAAGGGCTAGATAATGAATGTTAACACCTCTATCAGTTCTGGACATCATCACCTAGAGGCTGTGTTTGGCCAACATCCCTAAACCATCTGCCTACATCCAGCCAACATAGAGCCAACACAATGTCTCAGTGACAGAGAACAAACACAATGTCTCAATGACAGATAACCAACACTTGACAACAGAGCCAACACTATGCCTGGCTGAAAAAGAGCTAACACCATGCCTGGCTGAAAAAGTGCCAAACCATGCTTGGCTGAAAAAAAACCAATACCATGCCTCACTGAAAACGAAGCAATCCCATGCCTTGCTGAAATAAAGCTAATAACATGTATCGCTGAAATAGAGCCAATACCATCCCTCACTGAAATAGAGCCAACACCATGCCTCGCTGAAAAAGAGCCAACACCATGCCTCACTGAAAAAGAGCCAACACCATGCCTCACTGAAAAAGAGCCAACACCATGCCTCACTGAAAAAGAGCCAACACCATGCCTCACTGAAAAAGAGCCAACACCATGCCTCACTGAAAAAGAGCCAACACCATGCCTCACTGAAAAAGAGCCAACACCATGCCTCGCTGAAAAACAGCTGACACAATGCCTCACTGAAAAAGAGTCAACACTGACCCTGGACGGCAGAGAGTTTTAGGAGACTGACTTAAGGTTTTTTGGCCTTTATACTTCTCTATCTGACCTGGCCAGTCTGTCCCACACAAAATCCCTAAACTTGTGTATTTGTCCCAACTACTTGATGCAGAACCAGAACTGGCCTATCCAGCTACACTATCAGACTGACATCAGGCCTATCGCTACCAAAACCAGACCAAAACCAGACCAAGAGGCACAGACTGGGCATTTGACTTCTTGCACTTGATGTCTCATAGAATGTCTGACAGAACTCTTTCTGAATATGGTTAGCCAGGTGCGTCTGTCTACAGAGTGGAATTATATGGTTAGCCAGGTGCGTCCGTCTACAGGGTGGAATTATATGGTTAGCCAGGTGCGTCCGTCTACAGGGTGGAATTAGAGGCTAAAAATGAAAAAGAGAGAATATAGATTCATGGAGCGAGAACAAGAGGGACAAACAGAAACAGATAGCAAAAGAACGAAGGGGGAAAAACAGGGAGAGAGAGAAAACAGAAGGATCGAAGACCGGAGTAGAGCCCATAGTTAGACCCAACCGAATAATTAGAAAACAAAATAAAAAGACTTGGCACTCTGGAAAGAATCAACCAAAAAAACAAGCAAATTGGAATGCTACTGTACCCTAAACAGAGTACCTGACCACTGTGACTGACATGAATTTAAGAAAAACCTGGGGTTTGGTCTGGGGTTGGTCAATATGGTATGGGTTTGGTGAAGTTTGTTTATAGATTTGAAAAACTATAGTACACATTCAGGTAATATGTTAGCAGTTGTGAAAAATTGGTAATACCTTTTTATAATAGTGTCTTAATTCACATTCAGTAAGTATGTTAGCAGTTGTCAATTGTCATGTGAACATTGTGTCAGTCTATGAATATTCAATTGTTTTTCCCACTAGTTTCAGGTTTTCGGAAAGTGCAGAGGAAACTTCAGGAGGTCTCTGACTGAAATATGTAGTGAATGAGTGTCAGATGAGACCAGGAAAAGATAAGGACGCATGTTTACACTAGATATGAACAGGGATAATGGGACAGACAGCCAGACAGACAGACAGACAGACAAAACAGGCAAACAGACAGGAAGACAGGCAGGCAGAGAGTGGCGACCTCCCTCTTTTGCATAGAACCCAGAGGACAGAACCGAACAGTGTTATGATGTCATAGAAGGAATGTTGACAGTCAGCGTTCCAGAACACAAGAAGGGCAGATGTAGAACACACACCTAAATGTCAGCCTTCGACAAAACTGAAATCACACGCTCCCTCTCTCTCACACACACCACTCCAGCGGAAGGAGCTGCCCAGACTAGCAGCACTGTGAACCTGACTCCCAGGTGTTGTTCCAATAGACTGGCGGTTTGGAACCCATGAACCACACAGATTCGGCAGCCACAGTCAGACTATTACCATCGAACCCTGAATGGCTCTGAAATAAATTAAAGATGTGGGGAAATGTTCTGGAACCACAGAGGGCAAACAGAGGGTGAGGAGGACGACGCCATGAAAAACACACTGTTTGACCAATAGAGGAGAGAGGAGAGAGGAGAAGATAAGGATGGAGACAGGATACGAGGGGAGGTTTGGGGAGGTGAGGGGAGAAAGATCTCTTTATTTTGTCAGTATACTGGTAACACATTAAGACTAGAGAGGCCAGGTATTGTTACACCCCACTTCCTGCCAGTAGGGACTCATTTCAACTCCTCATTTCTCTACTAAATTCATATCATGTCTCCTATTGGAAAAATAACCATTTAGCCTTGGGTATGATTATTTCACAATACAACCACAGGATTTCCAACTCATTTTTTGGCACCATGAAAATCTTCCTCAAATATTTTTTTTGTGAAATTAGCATTCTAACATTATACATCATGGGTGTTAATTTGACCTTCAGTCAAGGGAAATGTAACTTGAATGAATATGACTCATTTGGACTTTTTTGTGTTAAAGAGTCCAGGTCCGGTCTGTCCAGCCGTCGGTCAGTCTGTCCGGTCTGTCCAGCCGTCGGTCAGTCTGTCCGGTCTGTCCAGCCATCGGTCAGTCTGTCCGGTCTGTCCAGCCGTCGGTCAGTCTGTCCGGTCTGTCCAGCCATCGGTCAGTCTGTCTGTCCAACAACCTGTCTCCCTCCTGCCTCCCTCCCTCTTGCTCTTCACCAGCATTGATAAGCCGTATTGTTATAGGGGCAGTTGATAAGCCGTATTGTTATAGGGGCAGTTGATAAGCCGTATTGTTATAGGGGCAGTTGATAAGCCGTATTGTTATAGGGGCAGTTGATAAGCCGTATTGTTATAGGGGCAGTTGATAAGCCGTATTGTTATAGGGGCAGTTGATAAGCCGTATTGTTATAGGGGCAGTTGATAAGCCGTATTGTTATAGGATCCAGAACAATTAACAGATCCAGAACAAGGCCACCTTATTATGTCAGACAAACACACACACACTCACACAAACACACACACATTTTGTCATTTCATTGTTCTGTTTGTAGTATATCACTAAGGTGAGGGGCTATTAACCCATGCTGGCAGGTCAATCAGAAGAGGTCAATCAACTGTCCCATCTCCTGAATGTTTAGAAAGGACAAGTACAAGAGACAGCTGGGAATGTATTTAATAGAATGCCCTTACAACCTCTGACCTCTGAACTCTTTCTGTGGGAGGGCATTTGCTACAGTAAGACAACTGTAAAACAAGAGTAATGCATTGAAAATGTTAAATACAATGTTTAAAAAAGAGCCCAGTGACACAGCACTGGGTCTTTGTTTCCCTGTTTCCTTTCTTCTGGACTGTTTCGCCTGTTTAGTCTGTTTAGTCTGTTTGGTCTGTTTGGCCTGTTTGGTCTTGGTGTTTTTGGTCTGTTTGGTGTTTTTGGTCTGTTTCATTTGTTTAGTCTGTTTGGCCTGTTTGGTGTTTTTGGTCTGTTTAGTCTATTTTGTCTGTTTGGGCTGTTTGGCCTGATTGGTGTTTTTGGTCTGTTTCACCTGTTTCACCTGTTTGGTGTTTTTGGACAGTTTGGTCTATTTGGCCTGGTTCCTGATAGTCACCTTTATCTCTTCACTGTAATCCCTCTGTACTTGGACATTAACTCTGAACAAGGAAATGAAATCGTGTAATGGATTCCACAAATCCTTACTGGCAAAGTAACAACAGTTTCCCTCTGTGTGTTCTCCTGGGTTAGTGGTGGATCTGTGTGTGTGTGTGTGTGTGTGTGTGTGTGTGTGTGTATGAGAGAGAGAAAGAGAGAGAGGGAGAGAAAGAGAGAGAGGGAAAGAAAGAGGGAGATCATCCTCATGTTTCTAACAGCTTTTCAACTCTGGGTCTCTTCTGGAAAGGTTTAGAGCTTACAACACTGTCCCATCTCTCTTCGATCTGCTCCAATCTCTCTTAATTGGCTGTTACTTAACCAAAGTATTGGATGACATCAAACACAGGCAGGCAGTGCACAAGTCAACGGAGGAAATGGATAAACTTTAAACCTCCTAGTATTCAGAGTCTGGCCCTCTGTCACAGATACTGTGATAGTAATATAATAACTGCATGAGTTTCTATAGCCGAATGACCTCAGCTCTTTACCTCAGACCACCAGAGAGAAACAGGAATCAGACAGGAAGCAGAGAGCAAACCACTAGGAAACAGAATCAGGCGGGAAACAGAAAGGAAATAAAGTAGAAACAGACAGAAATGTGAGAGGAAATTGACAGGCAAGAGGTAAGAGGATCTCATCCATCTTTCTTCATTTATTCCCTTCATTGGTGACTTTCCACCCTGTCATGTTGTCTGAGTCTCTACCGCTAAAATGAGTAGATACCTGTAGCTACTAACCTGCCCTACCATTCAGACAGTTAATCAGATAATTATTTTGTTTCATTCATTTGTAACAATTTATAGATTTAATATTTAATACTGAATTTATGTGTTTACGTGTTTGTGTTGATCAGTGAGAAAAAAATAATTAAATTCTTTTTGATTTCACATTGTCAAACAATAAAATGTTGAAATGTCCAAGGTGGGTGAAGACTTTTGAGAGCCACTGTATGTATACGTATTGCATTAGTTACCTTCACGGACGAGGTCCCAGTGTGAAGGGCTGTGTTGGAACGTTCCGGAAGCTGACAGCTTTGTTTGGGGGTGTTGGTGCTACATTGATGCAGTAGACGGGGCCACATTCACAGTATATGTATATACCTCATATGTGTAGGTATATAGATGTGTACAGTATAGGTATATATAGGTGTACAGACATATACACTGATATATACTCTATATATAGGTATACACACTGATGAGTTAAAACATTATGACCACCTGCCTAAAATGCTGATGGTCCTCCGCATGCTGCCAAAACAGCACCGACCCGCCAAGGCATGAAATCTACAAGACCCCTGAAGGTGTCCTGTGGTATCTGGCATCAAGACATTGGCAGCAGATCCTTCAAGTCCTGTAAGTTGTGAGGTGGAGCAGCCATGGATCAGACTTGTTGGTCCAGCACATCCTACAGATGCTCAATCAGATTGAGATCTGGGGAATTTGGAGGCCAGGGCAACACCTTGAACTCTTCATCATGTTCCTCAAACCATTCCCGAACAATGTGTGCAGTGTGGCAGGGCGCATTATCCTGCTGAAAGAGGCCGCTGTCATCAGGGAATACCGTTGCCATGAAAGGGTGTATCGGGTCTGCAACAATGCTCAGGTAGATGGTACATGTCAAAGTAACATCCACATGAATGCCCGGACCCAGGGTTTCCCAGGAGAACATTGCTCAGATCATCATATCTCTCCACAAGCTTTTCGTTTTCCCACAGTTCACCCTGGTGCCATCACTTCCCCAGGTAAACGGCACACACTAACACGACCGTCCACGCGATGTGAAAGAAAACATTACTCATTGGACCAGACAACCTTCTTCCACGGCTCCAAGGTCCAGTTCCAACGCTCGTGTGTCCATTGTAGGTGCTTTTGACGGTGACAGGGGTCATCATGGGCACTCTGACCGGTCTGCAGCTACGCAGCCCCATTCACAGCAGGGTGCAAAGCATTGTGTGTTGTGACACCTTCCTCCTGTGAGTTGTGCCACAGTAGACCTTCTGTCCATTCAGACCAGATGGGATATCCTTCGTTGCCCTCACTGATGAGCCTTGGGCGCCCAACACTGTCGCCGGTTTGTGGTTTGTCCCTTTTTCGGACCAGTGTTGGCATGGACTCACTACTGCTGATCAGGAGCACCCCACAAGCCTTGCCATTTCAGAGATGCTCTGACCCAGTTGTCTGGCCATGACAATTTGGCCCTTGTCAAAGTTGCTCAGGTCTTTACTCCTGCCCATTTTTCCTGCATCCGACACATTGACTGAGAGAACTAATTGTTCACTTATCATCTAATCTACCCAGACCTTCACATGTGACCTTGTTAGGAGATGATCAATGTTATTCGCTTCACCTATGAGTGGTCATAATATTTTGGCTCATCTGTGTAGATATGTATAGTGTTTGAGTATTTACAGCATATTAATTGACCAGTGCCTGGTCACTGTTGACCAATTATAGGTAGGAAATGTGATAGTAGATAAGTTACTATGTTGACCACAACAGTAGGAAGAGCTAGCTAGCACATTCTTTGTAGTCGGCTGGGAACTCGGCGATTGTCAGCTGTATGTCTGAAAAGCCATTAGGTCTCTCTGCTAAATCCTGGTCCCACACATTGCTGCATTTTCCTCTCCTCTCATTGATTTACTGCCTCTCAACAGGCAACTAATGGCCCAGCAGGGTCCACTGGCTCTCTACCTCACTCTGAATTGGTCTGGCTTTCATCCCTGTACATTACATTCACACAGGCACACACAATACTATCCTCAGGAATCTATCTTCAGGAATCTCAGAAAGTTTGACCAGTTTGACAAAACTGGCTTTGTTCCAGGACAGAGAATAACATATGAAAGCCATGTTGTATGGTAGACATGATTCAAATATAGTGCTGCGACTCTAAATCAGGATCTCATCCAGTCATATAACAGGATCTCATCCAGTCATATAGCAGGATCTCATCCAGTCATATTGCAGGATCTCATCCAGTCATATAGCAGGATCTCATCCAGTCATATAGCAGGATCTCATCCAGTCATATAACAGGATCTCATCCAGTCATATAACAGGATCTCATCCAGTCATATAACAAGATCTCATCCAGTCATATAACAGGATCTCATCCAGTCATATAACAGGATCTCATCCAGTAATAAAAAAGTAAAACATCCAGGAGCCAGGATCAAAAACGCATTTTACCTGGAAACTGTTAATGACACCTACCTGGGCCTAAATATCAACACCACAGGTAACTTCCACCAGGCCATAAATGACCTGAGAGACATGGCAAGAAGGCCTTCAACCCAAAATGGTTTAATACTCAACATCCTAATCAGGATCTGGTTCCTCACTGCTGGGGCCCACTAATTCTGCTGGCCGTTGTCATCTGTGGTTCTGAGGTCTGGGGCCCACTAATTCTGCTGG